>JARVZY010004436.1:0-28388 GCA_030686995.1 Artemisia argyi
AGGGAGCATGATGCTTTCGACTTCTACAATTTTGTAAAATAAGGAGCTGAACGTGAGTCTAACTTGAAGATTCTGGAATAAAGAGAAGTGCTCACCAGGAGACAACCCAGATTTGTCTTTATTGTTTTTTGTGTCAAGTCAGTCAGATCTGCACTAGATGTGGTGCATCTCCATCATAAGATGTGGCGTATCAACTGTACAGATCATATTGTTTATTTAATGTTTCGCATCCCTGGTTAAGGATGCCACACATCTTATTTTCTGATCCGTACTAATTCCAAGCTCGATACAGCGCATGTCGTTCAGTAGATGCGGCGTATCTACTGACCTGATGATTTTCAAAATTTTTATTTTTATTTTTAATTTCTTAGGTTTTATTTTTTACTAACTACTAATGAATTATGCACTAGTTTTATTTTCTTAAATTTAGGTGTGTTAAGTTCTAAAATGGTGGTATATTTTAGTTTCAGTACTTTATGTGGAGACGTCATTTATGGAGGTTTGAACACCTCTCATCCACAAGAAAGATGATATTGCTCATACACGCACAATGGAGGATCATACCGAGCAAATCTTAGGGGAGTTCTCCGTTCTAATTCTTTTAATTTTCTGTTTTTAATTTCAATTACAAACAACGAGGACATTGTTTAACTTAAGTGGGGAGATGTATAATTAGAACGATACTTGTCCTAAAAATATGAATGTGTCGGTGACTTGTAAATTTAGAACTTGACTTGTATACTATTCGAGACCACCATAATGAGTATTATTGATATAATTGTAGTGACTTTTCTAGCTTGGTAAATTTCTAGGACTACACCCAAAAAGCCTATATATGTTCTGTTTATTAACTAATTACACTGGTTAGTTAACCCTCGTATAAAACACTTTTGTTTACTCTCATTTTTAGAGTAAGATGCCCCAAAAAAAACCCTCAGAGCCATTCCTTTCGTTTCTTATACCTGTGTTAAATATTTCGTTACACCTTTACACCTTAGCCTACCTTGTAGATTAATGTCCGTTGTTAGTTGCTTTAGGCAAAGTGTGTTTCCTTGTGTTACCTGTGATCGTGTGCATGAATTCATTATATTTGGTTAGGTCGGGAAATTGCACAATGCAATGGGAAGTGAAAGTAAATATTGTATATTTTTAGTTTTGATTTTTGTGTGTTTACTACTTTCACTAATTTCATTATTTCTGAAGTCATGAAAATTATGGAAAAATTATCCGGAGTTATCGTTAAAAGTGATGTGGTGAAATTTTACACCATTAGTAAAAAAGAAAATAAAAAAGAAAATCGAAAAAAAAGGAAAAGAAAAAGAAAAAAAAAAGAAGTTGGTAAGTTTATTAAGTGGTTGATATCACCACTATTATTGTTATATTATATTTATGGATTGAATGGGAGTTTGCCGTTATAAGAACACCAAGTGATGATTGTTCTTTGTTTAAGATTTTATTGAGTATAATTAGTGTCTACCTAAAGCGTGAGTTATTCAATGATATGAGTCTTATTCATGGGATGGTTGAGAAAGTGATTAACCACACACTAGGACTTAATATATTTGTTTGTTTATATTTTTTATTTTACACCAATTTATATCCTAATTGTTATCTATACCTAACCGTATTATTGTATTCGTTGTTAGCTTTCGAGCATCCGGATATAGTGATGGCTAAGTTAGAATGTTAAATGTATGAATAAGGTAGTGACCATTCGAGTATTAGATTAATTGACTAATGCGCCAGTAATCTGGTGTGTGACTTGGTGACCATCTGTTATGCAAATAACGCGCCAGCGATCCAAGAAGCACATTAGTGACCATCCATTAGTTGAAGCGTCGAGGAATCGCACTAGCGATCTACTAAGTTTTTCCAGGAAATATTTGAATGAAGGTAGGTAAAACCCTTAAGCCTCAAGACCCCTTTTACCACTTTAGACTTGTTACTCCATAGCTTTAGTGTTGGAGATGTGTATCCTTGCCAAGCATATGATAGAATATTCGTCACGACCAAGCAATTGAGAGAATTAGATTGGTTGAGAGATTGAGAGAAATATTTTATTTTTAGTTAGTTAAGTGTTTAGTTGTGTAACTATGATTAAACGAATAAATGCTTAAATATAAAAATATAGCCTAATCTATTTTAGGATACATTTTCATAATTATAATATAAGGTTTACTTAGGGACAAGTAAAGTTCAAGTGGGGGGATATTTGATGACATCAAATAAGTACATTTTATTGTCGCCATTTGTCCTATTTAATTGACTTGTTTTATTATATTATATATGAGAATTGGTGCTTAATCGTTTAATTTAGTAATTCTTAGGTAAAAACAAACAATTGTTGAAACTTGGCGATTTTGGACGAAATATGGAGATAAAAGATCAAGATGGAAAAAGTCTACTTAATAGATGAATTCGAAGACCATTGTCTGACTTTGAAGCATGCGCCACATCTGGTTATATCATGCGCCGCATATGAAACCTTGGTCAATAAATAAGAACAAACTTGTTCTACCACAGATACGCCGCATCTCATTATCAACATGTGCTGTATCATTATCAAGACTTCACAAATACAATCCAAGATGCTGAAGGACATGCGCCGCATAAAGATTCAGGATACGCCGCATCTGAAGATGGTGTAAGAATATTCCAGAATATATTAATCTTAGACCCCACGCGAAGTTAAGCAGATGCCCCGGTACTTGTCACTATACTATACAACAATGATCAGGTACACTGCCTGGTGGGGGTTGTAAGCTTCTCGAGATCTCTCGAGAGGTAAAACCTGGTGCGATCCCTACGTATCAGTCATTAAGTGCCACTACATGCTAGACTTATCTTTTATGCCCCGTTTTCACGATCATAGGCCATAATTTAACTACTTAAGTTCCTCCACCCCAGAAAGTGGTCCTATGGTCAATTTCCACACAAGGTCCCTGTAGTTGTCATCCCAACCATATCCTCGCAACCCAACTATGTCAGTAATGCAACAAAATACTAAAAATATTCCAGGAATTGTGTTTTATATGTTTTAGATGCAAAATGAGTAAAACAGATTAAAAACGTATAAAGTTTGCAAAATTAGCAGTTTCAGTCCCCCAACTTTCAAAAATTGGCAAAAATAGTCCCTGAGCACATATTTTAAAAGAAAAGTCACCAAAGGTCCTTTTGAAATCATAAATTGTCCTATGCATTCCTTTGGTGAAAAATTCTAAAAGTTTTGAGAATTTACATTTTGGTCCCTCAAGTTTCAACAATTGACAGTTTTGGCCCCTGGAGTTCAATTTTTGTGAAAAAAGTTGAATATGGTCCTTGGGAATTCACATGTGTCACTTTTAATCCCTGGATGAAAATTTTGAGAAAATTACATGTTTAGTCCCCACAGTTTTGAAAATTGACACATTTGGTCCCCGGGAATTTTAAAAGTGGAAAATATCATTTATGGTTTTTGAATTGTAGAACATGGCATATTTCACCCTTGGAAGGATTTTGGAACAATTACATTTGCAGCCCCAACTTTTCAGAATACAAAACCAAACGGATCCATTTGTTTTACTACCCAATCTAACACCCCTGATCCACTACAACACCAAAATAAAACCACCCCAGCCCACCTTATATCACCGGCCCATACACCACCCAAGGCCCACTCCCTAACCCCTGGTAATATTAAAAACGAGTCAACCCCAGTCAAACCCCATCACCTCCCACCTCCCAACTTGCCCTGATAACACCTCTGCACACTTCACCTCCCCCCTCCTCCACATCAGCAAACCCCATACCTTGTTTCCCCCTACAAACACTACATTCCAAACCACAATTAATAATCCTAGACCTCACAAGCAAACTGCCAAAATGCCTCATCTCTTTTTCCTGCCAAATATCATTTGAACGGTTCAGATTAGTTTCAAGCATCCAATGGTTCAAGATTAAAGTGGGAATGAGAAAGAAAGTTGCCTAGGACTTTATAAGTTAAGAAAAAGGAAGCAGTGAAGGTTGTTAGAAGTAGTATTAGTGTAGTTTAGTCTAGTGTAGTCGTTGAAGCTTAACTTTCATTTTCCAGTTATAATTTCAGTTAAAATCGGTTGTATTCAAGTTATTTTGTGTAATTTAAACCTTCTTTGAAGTTAATTTCAAGTCCTCTTTTATTAAATCCGTATTTAGCATTTTTAAGTGGAATTGACAATCTCACTTAATTTTGATAAATTGTCGTTGTTATCTGTTCCTTTAAGCTCAATTTGGTTCATTTTAATCTTTTTCAAGCTTACTAGGCTTTAGAACTTACTTTAAATCCAAAATACAAAAATACTAAAAATGTATAAAAAAATAGATAGAAAAAAAAAGTCAAAAAGAAGAAAGAAGGAGGCTTGGAGCATGGTTGTAATGGTTGTTTTTATGGTTTAAGTGCCTAAGGGAGGCTGTAGGTTAGGTTTGTGTATTTGTTCTTGGTTTTGGAGCTCACAGGATCCCATTGTGAGCAAAAATCCTACCCTTTACATAATCTACAACAACAACTGCTTATTATTGCTTGTTTTCTGTTTTTATTTGCTGAGTTATGTTCATTATTTGTTAAATATCCCATGTATGCTCAGTTATTAGATAAACTAGTTGATTTTAAATGTTTCTCATTCTTACTGTAACAATTAGCTTAATTTGCATTATTTGTATTAGCTTGTTGCAACTGCTTATCTCAGGGTCTTTTATGCTTTAAGGGTCGTATTATAACCTTTCCTGTACCTGACTTTCACTTTTGAAGCTTAAAAAGTTCATTTCCTTTGGAAAATCACTAAGTCAGTCCACATAAGTGATGTTTGGATCAGCTTGATTCAAGGTTGTCTAGTAGGTATCTGAGGTTGTTTTTAGTTAAAACATGTCACATTAGGTTAGTTGGAGTTAGATTGTCCATAAATTTGGTACTTTATTTGCAAAAAAGTCAAATTCTCATTTTCACCTCATTATTTATTCACTGTCTTCAAATTAAGTTGCATTTTCATCAATTCAGTTGTGTATTCAGTTCATGTATCCTAAATCATTCATAATATAGCATAACATATCTATTTCAGTAAGCTAGGAAGCATTGAATCTCATTTTGGTCAACTTTCATCAAAAATTAAGAAAGTCGATATTGCACATTAGGCAAAATCTCAAATTTTCAAAGATTTGTTTTGATTTTTGTGTTATGATTTAAGACCTGAAATTTTTACATGTTCTAGTACCTCAATAAATCTTTAGGAATCAGGTCTCAGTATAACTTTGTGATTTTCAGTGTTGGCCCCACTGCTTCACTCTTGGTTCTTTGAACTCCCAAGCTGGTTGGCTTTCCATTGCACCCAAGCTTTTGCCCCCAATCAACCGGTGGGCCCCTTAGACTTTCCCAAACCTTGTCCCAGAACTGTCTGAGATTACACCAACCCAAGTGCTTATTTTGATCTAACATCTTATTCTGTGGACCACTTTGCATGTTTATAGCTTATTACTGTCCAAATAACTTGTTTACATCCAAAAGTCTCACTGTGGACCCCACTAGACCTAATTTCAGCTAATTCCTTGCTTTGGTCAACATTAGTCAATTGTCATGCCTTTAAGCTTCCATTTTGCTTATCTTTAAGTTCTAAAACAGTTGTTTTTGTAAAAGTTGTATGTTTTTAGGTATAAAATAGTTTTGTAAAAGAAAAATCCAGAAAAACCAATTTAAGTATAAGTGATCGTTTCTATTTAATATAATTAAACTTTTTAATTTTCCTTTTTAATAATTTATTAAGGACTTGGCATTTTTATATTTTTCTTAACTTTATTTTAAATTAAAGTATTTTTATAAATTTTTCTAGAATTTAATATAGTCATTTAGTAATTATTAGATTTAATATTAGTTTTCGTAATAATTAATTAATAATTAGGTATTAAATAGCATAATTAGTTTTTTTTTTAAGTAATACATAGTTTTTATATTTTTTTTAGCTTTTGTAAGTTATAAAATAATTTTAGGAACTTTTCTAGAATTTCTACTGTTCATTTTCTAATTTTCTTAATTAATTTAGTTAAATTAGATATTAATTAATAAATAAGTAAATAATTAGTAAAATAGTCTAAATATAATTTTTAGAACTTTTTATAATTTTTTTAGGATTCCTGTGATGTTTAATTAGTTTGATAAAAATTTTCCTAATTATCTAAATCACTTTAGTATTTTTAATAATTTTAATTAGTTTAATTAGGTAATTAATATTAAATTAGTAATTAACCAATATAAAATCCACAAAAAGACAAAAAGACATATTTTTAATTTTAAAATTTGTTTTTAGTTATTTTACAATTTTAGAAATTAAATTTTCATTTTTTTAGAATTAAAATAATATTATACTGTATTTAAGTTATTTAAATATTAATAATTAGTATTAAATAGTATTTAATTAATATTAAATAAGTAATTTGTGTAAAAATTTACTTTCTTTTTCTAATTTTTTTTTTTCATCCTTAGGTTTGTAAAAAAGTCATTTTTACCCCCTGAGGGTTTTCAGATTTCAGTTTTCACTTTTTATGTTGTATGTTCACGTAAATTTAAATTGAACGTACGCATTTTTAGATATTAACCGTTTCTAAGTATCTAGCTTTCACGTAACCTTTCAAATAGCTTATTTAAGCTATTTCTTCGTATATGCCTTAGTTCAATCAATCACAAACCCCTTTCTGTCCAAATTCCCCCGATCACAAACCCGTTTGAATACCATCCACACCTCGTCGGGACTTAACAACCCGGGGAAACCCTATATTCCGCGGAACATTGAGCCTTAGGAGTTTGACTATATTGACCACATCCGTGGTTGACTTTAGTTGACTGCTTTTGCCTCAATTAAAATTTTGGCGCCGTTGCCGGGGAGGTTGTGCACGTTATTCTAAAACGGTTTGCTGATTAGTGCTTTTGGAATTCAATCCTTTGTATATTTACCATCCTTGTTCATATTTTCTTATCTAATAAAAACAAAACAGTTCACAAAAACATTTTAAATCAGTTTTCAATGAACACAAAAACATTTTCTTTCTTAGTTGTACAAAATGTTTATCCAAAAATCCAAAAATATTCACCTTTACCCCTGTGACATCTTTGATTCTTCATCCCTACCCCTCTGTAAAACTTTGATTCTTTCTATGTCGTATCCACACCATTTTGGTTACCAATGGTGTGGTGGTCCTCATAATGGTGGGAATTGTCCCAGCTGTAGCATGGTAGAGTCAGAAGATGGGTCTGTCTATAACCAAGCTCCCTATCCATGCCATGATACATCTGATTCATCTTACCAGCCACCAAATCATGAGATACTGACATATCTGTGTGAGTTTTGTGGAGGCCCTCACCAAGGATTTGGGTGTCAAGCCGGAAACACGTTTGTCTATGAACAGTTTTCCGGTGATGCTCAGAACTTTGGTTATGACCAATACCCATATGATTCACCAGTCCAGACTCAACAGTTTTACTGTTGTAATTACTGTGGAGGTCCACACTTCAGCTCAGATTGTCAAACGGGGAATCCATATCCTTGTGACAATGCTGACACACCTTATTATGACCAACCTCCACAGTACCAAATGAATCTAGAAATTCTTCCAGAAATTCAAAATGTACTGGAATTACTTGATGAGCTTAAGGGTTTAGTTAAAGACTTTGCCCAAATAGACACTCATCAAAAATCCATGGAAGAATTGCTAGCTGAAGAGCAGGCTGCTAGAATAAATTCCCAAGATGCCTATGAAAAATCTATTAGGGAATCAATTGCAAAAGAAAAAGCAGCCAACTCTAGCTCTCAGTTCCGTTTTATTCCTGATGACAGTGATGATGAAGATACCCTTGATATTCTTCAATTTTATAAAACTTCATCAAGTTCATCAGTTGATATCCCAGCAGTTGAGATTCCATCTCAAACAACTGCTATCACACCCGAGGTTCCCACTCACTCTCCGAGCATGGGGGACGAGCATCTTGACACTTTTCCTAAAAAGGAATCGGATGAATTCATAAAGTCTAGTGTTGAGAACCTTGTCCCAATCCCAAGAGAGTCACAGGGAATTCTTGAGCGTATGTGTGATCCTCCTTCCCCTCTTGAGTGTTCAAACGATCATTTTGAGACTTTCTCAGATTTTAATGATGATTGTACATCTCATGGAGACATTGAGTATATTGAGGCATCACTCCCATAGTCTGATGTTGATCCTCTTCTTGAGGAGTTCGCCGATGAACTTACTCACATCAATCCACTTTCATTGGAAAGTGATGATGGTCTCCTCGACTTTAAAGCCGATCTAGGAGAAATTGAAAGTCTCTTAAATCATGATTCGCCACTCAGTTCTTATCCCAGCAGTCCAATAGAGAATAATAATCACTTTGTTCCTGAAGCATTCAATACTACTCTCACCAATCCTCTATTTGAATTCGAATCTGAATTCACTTTGATTTATGATAATCCAATCTTTGGTATTCGGAATGAGGATTGTGATGAGTCTATTCCGGGACATGAGTTCACAGATTCAAATCTTGTGAATGATTCTTTTCATGAGGAGTTCTCCGGTGAACTCACTCATCATATCATCACTCCTCCGGAGTATGATAGCTCGTGGGGAGATACACTCAATCATGAGGATTTGCAAATTCCCACCCACCCTCCCGGGATGTTTTTGAGCTTAACCCTTGAAATCCAAATTCCGGCTAATGAGCCTGATCTCGAGGAAGGAAATGTTATCATGATTTTCATCATGGTGTTCTTCCTTTTCTTCACCTATAAGGTGACTTCTCCTATTCTTCACTCCTTCGGGAATGAAGATACCATCTTTGATCCCGGCATTTTCATTTACCATTATCTTGAGCCGGGTACTTATCTCATCGGTGTGGAACTTTCACGTGCTTCAAATGTTTGTCCAAATATCTTGAATGAAAGTCCGATGGAGATTGTTTCTTCCACATCATGCTTCCCTAAGAACCAATGAATTCGTGGTCGAGTCAAGCTAGCGACTCGGTAAACAAAAACAGTAGCATGTACATAGGGTTTTCACCCTAAGTGGGGGCGGGGGGGGGGGGGGGGGGGGGGAGTTACCCCTGTTGTGGTTACAAATACAGTGAAAAGAAAATGGTGTTTCCACATTTAGCTTGTAATGTTGCCCTTTTACGTTCAAAGAGTCGGCATAATAGCTGGGACATTGAATATTAAGGACAATATTCATTGTAATTGGAGGGGGGGGGGGGGTAATCTAGCGAATTTTATCACATTTTACTATCTAGTACCCCCCGTTTTTGGCCAAAATTTCAAAAAATATTTTAAATTTTTTTTTCATTTGTGCTTCAAATTTTTTGTTGTTATCAGTCCGCCTTGTCTAAATGACAAAATGATTGGCTAATCCAGGAGCAAATGACTCTTGGTAAAGATATATCAAATCCATTTATGGCTTATAATTTGCCCAAAATTGTATGGTATCTCAACTCGCCATATCCTAAAAAGTGAAAGAGTTGGCTAGCCCGCAAGATTTTGGCTTGTGGTAAAGGCAGTGGAAAAACCATAATTGGTAATCAGCTCACCAAGATGTTGACTATTCCATCAAGAGTTGGCTAGTCCATAAGCAAACGGCTTTTGGTAAAGACAAATCAAATCCGTTGACAGCTGGTGGTTTGCTCAAAATCACATGGTTATCAAGTGGACCATAGTTCTTACTTGAACTGATACATTTGGCTACTCAAGAAGTAATAGCTTTTGGTAAAGAGATTAAAATCCATTTTGTTTTCAAAACAATTTATTGCTAGGGACTAGCAATATTTTAGTGTGGGGGATTGATGAGTGCTCAAACACTCATCATTTTTGGTCGAATCTGAACTGCAAAACATACAAAAACACTCTGTAATGCATCAAAATACTGAAAATATTCCATGAATTGTGTTTTATATGTTTTAGATGCAAGATGAGTAAAAACAGATGAAAAAACGTACAAAGTTTGCAAAATTGGCAGTTTTAGTCCTCCAACTTTCAAAAATTGGCAAAAATAGTCCCTGAGCACATATTTTAAAAGAAAAGTCACCAAAGGTCCTTTTGAGATCATAAATTGTCATATGCAGTCCTTTGGTGAAAAATTCTAAAAGTTTTGAGAATTTACATTTTGGTCCCTCAAGTTTCAACAATTGGCAGTTTTGGCCCCTGGAGTTCAATTTTTGTGAAAAAAGTCAAATATGCTCCTTGGGAATTCACATGTGTCACTTTTAATCCCTGGATGAAAATTCTGAGAAAATTACATGTTTAGTCCCCACAGTTTTGAAAATTGACACATTTGGTCCCTAGGAATTTTAAAAGTGGAAAATATCATTTATGGTTTTTGAATTGTGGAACTCGGCATATTTCACCCTTGGAAGGATTTTGGAAGAATTATATTTGCAGCCCCAACTTTTCAGAAATTACATTTTGGGTCCTTGTGATTTACAACTACAAAACCAAACGAATCCATTTGTTTTACTACCTAATCCAACACCCTTGATCTACTACAACACCAAAAAAAAACCACCCCAGCCCACCTTATATCACCGGCCCATACACCACCCAGGGCCCACACCCTAACCCCTGGTAATATTAAAAACGAGTCAACCCCAGTCAAACCCCATCACCTCCCACCTCCCAACTTGCCCTGATAATACCTCTGCACACTTCACCTCCCCCCTCCTCCACATCAGAAAACCCCATACCTTGTTTCCCCCTCCAAACACTACAAGCCAAACGACAATTAATAATCCTAGACCTGACAAGCAACCTGCCAAATTGCCTCATCTCCTTTTCTCGCCAAATTTCATTTGAACGGCTCAGATGAGTTTCAAGCATCCAATGGTTCAAGATTAAAGTGGGAATGAGAGAGAAAGTTGCCTAGGTCTTTATAAATGAAGAAAAAGGAAGCAGTGAAGGTTGTTAGAAGTACTATTAGTGTAGTTTAGTCAAGTGTGGTCGTTGAAGCTTAACTTTCATTTTCCAGTTGTAATTTCAGTTAAAATCAGTTGTATTCAAGTTATTTTGTGTAATTTAAACCTTCTTTGAAGTTAATTTCAAGTCCTCTTTTATTAAATCCGTATTTAGCATTTTTAAGTGGAATTGACAATCTCACTTAATTTTGATAAATTGTTGTTGTTATTTGTTCCTTTAACCTCAATTTGCTTCATGTTAAGATTTTTCAAGCTTACTAGGCTTTAGAACTTACTTTAAATCCAAAATCCAAAAATACTAAAAATTCATAAAAAATAGATAGAAAAAAAAAAAGTCAAGAAGAAGAAAGAAGCATGCTTGGAATATGGTTGTAATGGATGTTTTTATGGTTTAAGTGCCTCAGGGAGGCTGTAGGTTAGGTTTGTGTATTTGTTCTTGGTTTTGGAGCTCACAGGATCCCATTGTGAGCAAAAATCCTACCCTTTACATAATCTACAACAACAACTACTTATTATTGCTTGTTTCTGTTTTTATTTGCTGAGTTATGTTCATTATTTGTTAAATCTCCCATGTATGCTCAGTTATTAGATAAACTAGTTGATTTTAAATGTTTCTCATTCTTAATGTAACAATTAGCTTAATTTGCATTATTTGTATTAGCTTGTTGCAACTGCTTATCTCAGGGTCTTTTATGCTTTAAGGGTCATATTATAACCTTTCCTGTACCTGACTTTCACTTTTGAAGCTTAAAAAGTTCATTTCCTTTGGAAAATCACTAAGTCTGTCCACATAAGTGATGTTTGGATCAGCTTGATTCAAGGTTGTCTAGTAGGTTTCTAAGGTTGTTTTTAGTTAAAACATGTCACATTAGGTTAGTTTGAGTTAAATTGTCCATAAACTTGGTACTTTATTTTCAAAAAAGTCAAATTCTCATTTTCACCTCATTATTTATTCACTATCTTCAAATTAAGTTGCATTTTCATCAATTCAGTTGTGTATTCAATTCATGTATCCTAAATCATTCATATTATAGCATAAAATATCCATTTCAGTAAGCTAGGAAGCATTGAATCTCATTTTGGTCAACTTTCATCAAAAGTTAAGAAAGTCAATATTGCACATTAGGCAAAATCTCAAATTTTCAAAGATTTTTTTTTATTTGTGTTATGATTTAAGACCTTAAATTTTTACATATTCTAGTACCTCAGTAAATCTTTAGGACTCAGGTCTCAGTATAATTTTGTGATTTTTAGTGTGGGCCCCACAACCCTCCAAACAGGGCTGCAGGGCAGAACCAACTGCTGCAGCATCAGCTTCTTCCCTAACTGTCTCACTTTGGTGGGTCCCACAGACCTCCACAATGGGCCCCACTACTTCACTCTTGGTTCTTTGAACTCCCAAGCTGGTTGGCTTTCCATTGCACCCAAGCTTGTGCCCCCAATCAACCTTGTCCCATAAACTGTCTCAGATTACACCAACCCAAGTGCTTATTTTGATCTAACAGCTTATTCTGTGGACCACTTTGCATGTTTATAGCTTATTACTGTCCAAATAACTTGTTTACATCCAAAAGTTTCACTGTGGACCCAACTAGACCTAATTTCAGCTCATTCCTTGCTTTGGTCAACATTAGTCAACTGTCATGCCTTTAAGCTTCCATTTTGCTTATTTTTAAGTTCTAAAAAAGTTGTTTTTATAAGAGTTGTATGTTTTTAGGTATAAAATAGTTTTGTGAAAGAAAAATCCAGAAAAACCAATTTAAGTATAAGTGATAGTTTCTATTTAATATAATTTAACTTTTTAATAATTTATTAAGTACTTGGCATTTTTATATTTTTCTTAACTTTATTTTATATTAAAATATTTTTACAAATTTTTCCAGAATTTAATATTGTCATTTAGTAATTATTAGATTTAATATTAGTTTTAGAAATAATTAATTAATAATTAGGTATTAAATAACATAATTAGTTTTTATTAAGTAATACATAGTTTTTATATTTTTCCTAGCTTTTTTAAGTTATAAAATAATTTTAGGAATTTTTATAGAATTTCTACTGTTCATTTTCTAATTTTCTTAATTAATTTAGTTAAATTAGATATTAATTAAAAAATAAGTAAATAATTAGTAAAATAGTCTAAATATAAATTTAGAAACTTTTTATAATTTTTTTAGGATTCCTGTGATGGTTAATTAGTTTTATAAAAAATTTCCTAATTATCTAAGTCACTTTAATATTTTTAATAATTTTAATTATTTTAATTCGGTAATTAATATTAAATTAGTAATTAATTAATATAAAATCCATAAAAAGACAAAAAGACATATTTTTAATTTTAAAATTTGTTTTTAGTTATTTTATAATTTTAGAAATTTAATTTTCAGTTTTCTAGTATTAAAATAATATTATATTGTATTTAAGTTATTTAAATATTAATAATTAGTATTAAATAGTATTTAATTAATATTAAATAAGTAATTAGTGTAAAATTTTACTTTCTTTTTCTGAAAATTTTCTTTTATCCTTAGGTTTGTAAAAAGTCATTTTTACCCCCTGAGGGTTTTCAATTTTCAGTTATCACTTTTTATTTTGTACGTTCACGTAAATTTAAATTGAACATACGCATTTTTAGATATTAACCGTTTCTAAGTATCTAGCTTTCACGTAACCTTTCAAATAGCTTATTTAAGCTATTTCTTCGTATATTCCTTAGTTCAATCAATCACAAACCCCTTTCTGGCCAAATTCACCCGATCACAAACCCGTTTGAATACCATCCACACCTCGTCGGGACGTAACGACCCGGGGAAATCCTATATTCCGCGGAATATTGAGCCCTAGGAGTTTGACTATATTGACCACATCCGTGGTTGACTTTAGTTGACTGCTTTTGCCTCAGTCACTTAGTTGATCATATTCAATAGAACACTCGAAACAATGTTTACACAAGCCATGAATTCGAAATGTGACATTAAATATGAAATGCTAAAACTTATGGTGATTGAGGCGTGATTTCTCCCTTGGAAAGGCTCTGTATGCTGCTATAGAAGGGCTTTCTGAATGCTCAAACAATCTCTGACTTTGTGTATGAGAAAGTTGTATGTCAAATGATTGAAATTAGGGCTATATTTATAAGCCCAAATAGAGTTACGGCGTAACTGAGAAATGTGTTACGCCGTAGCTAGTGTAACCTTATCCAGATCTGGAGTTTAAGGCGTAGTTGATGAAGCGTTACGCCGTAACTCCAATATTAGGGTTTCTTCTACGTCATAGTTATGAAACATGTTACACCGTTTCTAATTTCTTGGATCTTGTATTACTCTCGTAGTCGTTGTTACGCCGTAGTTCCAAAGCTATATTACAGCATAGCCTTCCATCCGAAGGTTTAGTTGAAGACTTAAATATGTTACGGCGGAAACAAGAGATTTGGTTACGCCATAACTCTTGGTCAGCTTTGACTTTGGTCTTCGTAATAAAATACCTAGCTACGGAGTAGTTGAGAGATGATGTTATGCCGTAGCTTCTTCTAGCATACTATAATTGTCTATCTTTGCACATTCTTTCCAAATTCCTCGTCTCTTTAGCTCCTATGCTAATTAGTAACCTGGATACAAAATGTAAAGAAATCAAAGTATATATACATAATATAAGTAGAAAAAATGAGCATAATAGGGGGAAATTGACACTTAAATATCAGGATTATTTGACGTCATCATTTAGCCTTTTCTGTTTCCCTGGATTTACCTCAAATCCGCCAAATATTGAGTGTGCCGGTAGTTTGTAGACTTTAGAACTTTGCCATTACATCATTTTCAGACCATAGATGAGTAGTGTGTCTAGTTTGCTTGATACATTTGGAAGAAACTTTTTGACAAGGAAATATTTTAGGATTATCGCCCAAATAGATTATATGTGTGCGTTTATCGATTAGTCACATTGACTCTTTGACCTGCGTGTTTAAACCCTTTTGTTGCACTCAACTTTAGTGCAAGATACCCTTAGATACACCTTTCAAAGCCATTCTTTCATTTCTTACCCTTATAATTATTACTTCGATACACCTATTCTCCTTAACCTACCGTGTAGTCTTGGTCTATGATTGGAAAGTCACCACTTGCCCTAGTTTGAGGTTCGAGTTAAGAGATTCAAAAATCACGCTTACGTTGAAGGCGCATCTTTGAAGATCATTTGAGACCTCCAATTATTCCATGTATGATTCATCTCATGTGGGGGGATATATTTATTATTTCTGGTAATTTAGTTATAAAAAAAGTGAAATTATGTGTATAGATAGTTTATTTTCGGTGCAACAATGTATAGTACCTTGTTTTGAGCTTATAAAGATTTAGCGTCAAGGAGACCACTTCGATCACTTATAAAGAATTGAGTTGATTGTCTCCATTCACAAACATGAAGACCAACTATTATGCCCATCATGACGTCCTCTAATGGCACATTCACTTGTTATATGATCCAGTTTTTGCATCTTGTAGCTTTAACTTTGGATGAATGACAAGTGGTAGAAACTCGGTTATAGGCTAAGACTATTTGCTTCTCTTTTTATTTTACACCATTTATGTGAATCCCATGTCTTATCCTACCCTTTAGTTGTGAATCATCCTTAGGTAAGGGATTTGAGCAGTCATTGGTGTCTTGCCCGGCGTTTTGGTTATGTATCAATGCCTTTGTCGCCTTTACCGTAGTATCTTAGTAACAACACTTACCCTTAGCCTTATAGTTGTTCACCTAATATTGCCTTTAAAAATTGTTTCGACCTTAGCTCTAGTGGTAGAGATTTATGTAACCGCGAAGCCTATGATAGAATACATACTATGACTGTGCACTGAGTGATCACACTGAAATTAACACTTAGATTAGAGAGAGAGAGAGCATGAGTGTTTGTTCCCATTTTGTGAGGTGTTCGGCTTTGTTTAATTCTAGCATAGGAAGTCTTTAGATTCATATCTTCTAGTTTCTTGGGAGATAACTTTTTGAAAATTATTCTAATAAGATCTACTTGAGGTCAAGTAGAGTTCAAGTGGGGGGATATTTGATAACATCAAATAGTTCCAATATTTAAATGTTAATTTCCCCCTATTATGCTCATCTTTTGTGTCATTTTATTAGGATCTATAATCTTATTCATTTATATTTCATTTTCAGGGCAAAGATGAGCATTGGAACGAAAAGACGCGGATTCGGAAGATTATTAATGAAAATAATTGAAGTATGCCGAATTTGCACTAACTACGGTGTAGAGGTCCTCTCTACCTACGTTGTAGCACCTATTTACACTAAAGACTTAAGTCAACGCTGACCAAAGACCTACGGCGTAGCCCGCTTTTAGCTTACACCGTAGTTATGACTATGAGACTTCTACAGGCGTAGCTGTCATTAAAGCTACGCCGTAGATCATCATTCCAACACTTAGAAAAATTTTCGTAATCTTTGTGGAGGTTACGGCTTAGTTCCTAATTTGGCTACGCCGTAATTTGGTATACGAGAGATCAACGGGTGTAGCTGATCAACCAGCTATGGCGTAGTTGAATTTAGCAAAGGCTACATCATAGCTTAACCTAACGGCTACGCCGTAACATTGTCGAGATTATAAATACAGGCCCTAATTCCTCATTTTAAACATTACTTTCTCACAAGCAGAAGTCAGGAAGGAATTAGGGAGCAATGAGGATGAAGTTCTGCATGCATACAAGTTATTGTTAAGGGAGAATTCATGCTACAATCATAAGTTTTATTATTTATATTCCTTGTATCGAATTCCTGTTTTCATTAATTATTTTAAACATTTATTTTTCTGCATTTATGAATATAAGTGGCTAAACACCTTTTGTGTTAACCCAGTTATGAAATTATTGTTATTATGATTCAGCTTTCTCGCACTAGTATCATTTTATTTGTATACTTTCTTAGCATGTCTTAGGACACATTTGTTTTGTTTGCACTGATGTTTGGTAGTTCCATTGAAGCTAGGATAATTGACCATAGGACCCATAGTAGATGAGGGTGTGTTTGCTGACAGGAATTGACCATAGGACTGTCACCGTTCTTGTGGAAATTTCTATGCACGACCACCCACCAAACGTATTTACTTAAGGAATTAGGGGGGATCTAAGTTTCGACCGGCCGGATCCCGTTAGACTATTCTAAGTTAGTAGAGGCGCTTAATGACTCTTTCACCTTGTATTTGCCAGCGAACTCTTGTAATTATTAGGTTACAGAATATCGCAAGGTGAAAGATAGGACTGGATGATTTGACCATTCGAATTAAATCCCTAGATAAAACGATGGGATACACTAACTAGAAAACTTGTCATGATAATAACAAGATTAGTAATTAGGTTGATACTTATTCTCCCAACTGATTTTTCTTCATTCTTTTATTATTCTTTTGTTTATTTTATTTCTTAGTTTACTTAATCAACCATTAAAAACCCCTTTAAAATTAGTGACACTAGACTTAGATATAGTCCGCACGGATAGCTCTTGGGACGACCTCAGCTTTAACGTTAGCTATATCGTACACGACCGGGTACACTGCCCGATAGTGAATTAGGTAGACCTTAGGTAGACGAGTCAATTATGAATATAAAACCTGGTTTGTAAATCTTGCATCAATGAGATATCCTCAACGGACACCTCAACCATCAAGACACCCTCTACTAGAACACTTCTCTCAAACTAATCCAAACCCCTCCTTCTAATGAGCCAACTTCACCACAACTTGCTTCGACCAAAGCAATCTCACCATAACCTGGTCCTCTTGAACCAACACGTATCTCAACTCAACCCATACAATCCTCACCTATTCAACCTCAAATAATTTCCTTTACCACACCTCCTACCTCTCCTCACCCACTTTTGAACTCATTGGAGGGCTTATCTTCAAGAACCTTTAATCCACCACCATTGCCCACATTATTATCTATTGAGAGAATGTCAACTCGACCACTATCCCACCACCTAGAAGTTGACATAAACAATCCACCACCAATAGAAAACATTCCTTCCTCTCCTCCATCCTTAAATGGCCCACACATACTTCTCAACCAACACCCGTGATACATCCACAACCTTTCCACCAAGGTGCTTCCACCTCAAACATGCCTAATTAACCTTCCATATTAGGCTCTTATTAGGATTTAGCTTTCTCGCATTAGTATTGTTTTATTTGTATACTTTCTTAGCATGTCTTAGGACACCTTTGTTTCGGCAGTAATGATGTTTGGTAGTTCCATTGAAGCTATGAGAATTGACCATAGAACCCATAGTGGATGAGGGTGTGTTTGGTGATAGGAATTGACCATAGGACTGTCACCATTCGTGTGGAAATTTCAACGAACGACCACCTACCAAACTGATTTGCTTAAGGAATTAGGGGGGATCTAAATTTCGATCGGCCGGATCCCGTTAGACTATACTAAGTTTGTAGAGGCGCATAATTACTCTTTCACCTTATATTTGCCAGCGAACTCTTGTAATTATTAGGTTACAAAATATCGCAAGGTGAAAGATAGGATTGGACGATTTAACCATTCGAATTGAATCCCAGATAAAACGATGGGGTGCACTAATTAGAAAACTTGTCATGATAATAACAAGATGAGTAATTAGGTTGATACTTTTTTTCCCAACTGATTTATCTTCGTTATTTTATTATTGTTTTGTTTATTTTATTTCTTAGTTTAATTAATCAACCATTAAAAACCCCTGTAAAACCAGTGACACTAGACTTAGATATAGTCCGCACGCATAGCTCTTGGGACGACCTCGGCTACCGTTAGCTATACCATACACGACTGGGTACACTGCCCGATAGTGCATTAGGTAGACCATAGGTAGACGAGTCAATTATGAATATAAAACCTGGTTAGTAAATCCTGCATCAATAAGATATCCTCAACGGAAACCTCAACCATCAAGACACCCTCTACTAGAACACCTCTCTCAAACTAATCCAAACCCCTTCTTCTAATGAGCCAACTCCACCACAACTTGCTTCCACCAAAACAAGCTCACCACAACCTAGTCCTCTTGAACCAACACCTATCTCAACTCAACCCATACAATCTTCACCTATTAAACCTCAAATCCTTTCCTTTACTACACCTCCTACCTCTCCTTACCCATTCTTGAACTCATTGGAGGACTTATCTTCTAGAACCTTTAATCCACCACCATTGCCCACATTATTATCTATTAATAGAATGTCAACTCAACCATTATCCCACCACCTAGAAGTTTACATAAACAATCCACCACCAATAGAAAACTTGCCTCCCTCTCCTCCACCCTCAAATGGCCCACACATACTTCTCAACCAACACCCTTGATACATCCACAACCTTTACACCAAGGTGCTTCCACCTCAAACATGCCTAATTAACCTTCTATTTTAGGCTCTTACCAAACAATACATGAGGAGACTTGTACCCATTGCCACCACACTCAAACCATGGTACATGAATAACGCGATGAAATGTATTTCATGTTTCATCACATACTTGAATATCTTGAAGACATCACCAAACCTAGCCTTCCCTAAAAACATTGAAGTGCAAACATAAGTGTCTAATCTTTAGAGATTTTCTTAAATTTTTTAGAGATTTGACCATTTATTGAAACATTTCTCTAGTTTTACTAAATGAATCTACATGATTATGTGCTTTGTGTTTATGGGAACATGATTGGTGTTATAATTACTTGATTTCATACCTTTTCTACTCTTTACTGCTGCTAACAAGTTGCAGGTAAGCCGGATCCCTCATTTTATACTAGCTGGATACCTTTTGAGAATAATCTGGAGGATTCGGGCATAGAGAGGACTAAAAAAATTCTTAAGCAGGCAAATTGCAACAAAGGGACAACATATACTTGTTTTCTAACCTTTGTTTTGTATATTTTCAAAAACACACATGGAGTGCTTGACGCCCTCATTAAGATGGAGCTTTCGTCCAAGCAAAAACATTACAAAAATTTGAAATGATCACGTCTTAGTCTCCCTAATTACTTAATGCCCTCAACAAGGGGGAGCAACTAAGAACTTCTTACTCCATTTTTACATCCTTTTATCCATTTCTTTCTAAAAACTTGCATTCAGGTTAGTTTCTTCTCGACACTCTTTTCGTTTCGACAAAAAAGAGGAGAAAAGTGTAAAAACTTACTAATTTTATCGTTTTACTTTAAATAATTTAATATTTTGTCATCAACAAAAAGGGGAAGATTGTTAATACAAATAAACCTTAAAAACATTTATTTATATTTTACGGTCTTCAAATGTTTTGTCGATAACAAAGGGAAAATCATTTTAATGAGACAAATAAAATATATAACGCTTTGAGCCTAAAGTTTACTAACTCATTTCATTAAGTAAATAAACCTTAAACATATTTGGTTAACAATTTTACATAAAACCAAATCCATTTTACAAAAACACTTTAGTAACTTAGTTACTTACATTTTATAAATACATGTTACTCGTAAATTAACTAGGAAAGACTTGGACTATCCATGACTTAAAAACCAAGTCCATAATCCATAACCCATAGAGCTTTATCCATAACCCATAAACCATTTGCATGACATCATTCATGACTTCATAATGGCTAAAACATATGATCCATGACCCAAAGTCCATAACCCATAACCCAAAGTCCATAACCCATGACCCAAGATGTCTTTGACATCATGCATGACATCACATGAACCATGGATCATAACTAATAACCCAAAACCCAGAAATGTAACCTAAAACGTGAACTATTGATACTAGATAGCCGGATCCCTGGGTTTTGTCTTGCCGGATCCTTTTAGGAAGGGATCCGCCGAATCCAGGTGAATGGTGCTCAGAATTGCCTAAAAATAGTGAGCCATTTCTATCTTATCCCTCACCCCTTTTAGACATATCTTCTCTCTATGTTCTAAACTCTCTAACCTCAGATCCAATGATCTTTCTATGTAGTCTTCCTTTGTGATTCTCGAGGTTCCTTCTAAAAGGCGAGATCACGACCTCTCAAAGACTTGCTGTTGATCCCAATTGAGCAAACGATCTTTATAGAAGTTGACTTGAATTTATACTTAAGCTAAAACGCGAAATATTAAAGCTTAACTTAAGAAAAACAGTTAATCATTATCAATACTTCAATATATTAATAATACGAGCACTCGACAATGCTAGGGTTTTACAACCTTGAAATGTAAACGAAAACAAAAGTAATACGTACCTACTCTAACCCTAGGCACCTCCTTTTATAGGCCAAGGAGTCCCATTAGGTTTACAATTACTTTCTATACAAGATAAGAATATTCTAGACTTATAAGATATACACACAATATATTCTATAATTATCCACTGGTGTATACAATTCTATCTCTTAAGCAGTAGGCTCTCTAGCAGTACCTTCACATAACAGCAGTTTGATTACTCTAGCAGCAGAATCATTAACCTTAGCAGCAGATTCATTTTAGCAGCAGTTTGACACTTAGTGAAATTCTGAGCAGCAGAATCTCAAAACCCAACAATCCTCCCCTAAACTTAATATTTATTTCTAAATAATTAAGTTTCTTCAAAGCTTAAATAATCACTAGGTTTATACTTCCAAACACTTACATCTTCTGATCTCTTTGAAAGCTTTTTCCGATAGTTGGATCCAAAATCTTTTCATACTTTTGTCTCAATTTGTAAGCTTGGTGAACGCCTTGATCCTTATAAAAATGGAACTAATATTTCCCTAATTTAGCACACACAAACCCTAATATCTTCCAAAAACATCAATCCACCAAATCAAATCACAAGCAAAATGAAATCCACTCCCGAAATCATCAAAATCTCTTCTGATTCTTCATCGGATGATGAAACACCACTTCCCCCATACGTTCCACCATTTTGTCCTCCTCATGATGGATGTAGGACGAAGGAACAAGCAAGGAAGAGAAAACATGATCTTCCAGTGTTCAAGGATCTCTTGAACCTTAATATAACTCCAAGCTCATCAAGGGGTAAAGGTGTGATGCCACCCAAGTCTCCATCTTCATCAGAATCATCAGAGGATCCCAATCCCTTGATCCTAATCCAACCACCATCTCCAAGAGAACTTGTTTCTCCCTTTCTTTGCACATCATCAGATGAGGAAGAACCACAGAATAATCCTCCTGCAACTCCTAAAAGACCACAATCATCAAGACCAAGGCCACCACCCATAACAAGAAGATCAAACCCTCCTCAGCCAAAGAAAAGAGAAGTGGTTATTAGGCTTCCATGCCCTAGGCATTGATGTAGGTTTTGGTAGTTGTCTTTTGATGTAGTCTGCTGATGTAGCAATCTTTTGTACTCTTTGGTAGTCTTGTGTGGTTGAAACATGCGTTTGTAATCTTTTGCCTTTATCGGTTGAATGAATAACTCTGTTCTGTTATGAGTATCTGATGGATCTAAACACCTTGATTTGTGTTAGAATGATACTTTGAATTATACCACTAAGTATGCAGAATCTACTCAGTAATACATAGAAGTTTGTTTGTGAATAAAACAGTTGTATATGAATGAGAACAATAAGTGAACCAAACTGTTAGCTCCAATATTATTAAGAATAATAATACAAGTGATCTTTGTATCGCTAGGGTTACAACCTTGAAGCTCTAAGAAAAACGTATATCAAACCTAAACCTAGGACCTCCTTTTATAGCACAAGGAGTCCTCGTCTACAAGATACATGATTGTACAATAATTCGCACTACCAGGCCTTCGATGGTGATCAAAGGAAATGAGGGGTGTTGTGATTACACCAAGCTTGGATATAACCTGAAATAAGAAATACTAAAACACTACGTTAAGTGATTGCACAGGGGTTGAGCCCTGCGAACCACCTCCGGTGTGTGAATTAGTGATCGGTATGAGAGTTTAAGTGTAAGCATAGTAAAGTAAGGTGAGAGAGATTGCACACCAGATTTGTCATCGTCCAGGACTATTTATAGGTGAAGAAAACGGTCCTGGAGAGTGGTCACATGTTTGAGAGAGATCATGGGGGCGTCCCATGATTTGTGGTAACTGCTAGGGGTTAGTGTCCCACTCCTCCTGGTTTACAGGGGGAGCTAAAGAGAAAGAGGAGACGTGGGTAAGACTTGGTCTCACCAATATTTGGACTTGGCATTGTTCCATCTTTAAAACATATCGAGAGATACACCGAAGGGCTTAATCCTTCAATTGGCGAATTCCCACTTGGTATCTAGATCATTGATGATTAGTTTTACGCCAAAGAAAGTTTTAGGAGGCTAGCCAGAGCCTTCGATTATGTAGGTTACGATCAGACTCGAAGGGGGTTCCTTTGAGCTAATCGGAGGGTACATCATCAAGCCCCCCAGTTGAAAGTTATATATGCGCACAAGAATATGTAGCTTTCAACTCTATCGTCAAGTGAACTAACCGTGTTAGCTCGTAGGACCCTGCAAAAGAAATGAACGTAGCAAAGTACGCATTAAATGAGCTTAAATACCCTCTAACTAACTTGCATTATATCCCCACTTGCCAAAGCATCGGTAATCCAATACGTCGCGTCATTTTTTAAACCCAATTCGAAATCCGAATAGATTAGAATGTGAGGGACACATGTACGGTGAGGATCAAAATAAAAAGCAATATAAATTCACTTCATCCAAACCCTAATTTACTTTTTCACTGTGCCCAAAATTTCATCTACCTCACTGTGTGTAATCAAAACACACATAGTATCATCTGTCATTATCCCTTGCAAGAAGAAAGGTAAATTTCTTCCTCGTTAAATTGTATTTCCTCCTCGTTAAAGTATCATTCTTCGTTAATCAATATGCCAAAAAATAAAAAGATTGTGATTAAGGAATAAAAATGTACTTTATCAAAAGATGAGTTACGTGATTTTCTTGAGGATTATCCTATTCCAAAAGAATTTAATATTATGCTCCCTAGTAAAAATCAAATGATATTTGATGCTCCTGAGGGATATGTAGGTCTGTACACCCATGCGTTTAAGTTGTCAAACTTTAGAATACCAATCCACCTTTGATTTTAGAGTTTATGCAATACTATCAAGTACACATCTCTAGGTTCAACCCATTTGGTCTGGCTAAGTTAACAACATTCATTGTGATGTGTAAAGCCTATGGATATGAGCCTACACTGACAGTGCTTAGGGGTTTTACGAACTTGTACCCGGGTGGGGATTGGTTGACTTTGGCAAAAAGAGGTTACCCTGATGTTCCAACCATATTGTTAAAGCCTTTTACAAACATTACAGACTGGAAAAGGGAGTTTCTTTTACATTCAAGACACAATAATACCTCCAGAGTACCCTGCTTTAGTGAACGAAGCATACAGGTTTGATAAAAAACGTTTCAACGATGAGTTACCTTATACTATTTGAAGGAATCCATTATATCAGCGTCTTGTTCGCCATCCAGTGAATGTTTAGTCTTTCCCCGAGCCTATTCTTTACATGGCTGGTATTGTTGACCATTAGGAGGGTTCCCCCATGAAGCCTGGAATAGTTTGTGATGGAAAAAGTATGTACACTCTTATTTAAATAAATTTGAACAACTTATCTGATGATATTTATCTTCTTTCTTTCGTTTTGCAGGAATGTCTTTCCGAAACTCTGTTCTTGCCGATGGTGCCAGGGAGACGAGCTTCCTTCCGAAGAATCCTATGGAAGTCAGCTATGGGGTTGGCTCACCCTCCGTGTCAGTTAATAATCAGGAAGACGATGCCCAGATGGTTGAACCCATAGCTTCCATGCAACCTTCAAAACCAAAGAAAAAATCAAAGCCAGTGATTGCAGAGGAGACTTCACAGTTGGTGGAAAATGTTGCTGAGTCCGATGATCCTCTCTCCGAGGATGACCAGGTGACCTTCGTTGGCTCATCGTCTGGCATAGCTGACAGGGTTCGAAACAGGCAGGGTACGAGTGCTAAACCAGTAAAGGCTACTCCCAAAAGGAAATTGATTATTCCAACACCTCCTTCCAGGAACACCAGGCAGGAAGGTCAGGTCATTACCAAGAAGGCTGCTGAAGCGTTGGATGAAGACATCCATGGTAAGTATATTTACTACTAATTGAACCAGAATATTTGTATATGCCTTCAAATTGATTGTATATTCCTCAGGTCTTCCTAATACAAGGAGCTTCCTGATGCTTTGCCTGCCATCGCCTTGCCTTGCACATTACCCCCCAAGCTGGAAGTCTGTGCTAACCAACATGCCCATTGAGGAGTTGTGTGATCTCCAAGACAAGAGTCATACAAGGTAAGCTGTGTTGGACAATCATCTCAATTCTCGAACAAAGGAGGTGGTATGAACCCTTGCTTCTGCTAGGGAGAAGATGGATGAGATCTTAGTAAGAGAGAAGAAGAAAGACCAAGAGTTTGCAGAGGTACAAGCCAAGTGTGAAGAGGCTTTGAGGGATGTTGAACAGAATCCCCTTGTACAAGACCTTTGTTCTGACATTGCAGGGTTGGAGAAGGATCTGAACAAAGTGAAGACAGAATGTAAGAAGCTCCGAAAGGAGGAGGCAAAGGTTTTAGGTTACAAGGAGGAGATTGCTGAGCTAGAGATCAAATGCGGGAATCTCGAGGAAGTGAGGACAAAGCTGGGTGAGCTGGAGATCAAGCTTCATGAAGATCTCGATGAACTCAAGCGCAAGTATGATGCGCTTAAAAGAGATAGGGCTGTTGTTGTCTTGAAGGTCATTCCATATATAGCCATGGATTTATATCATAGTGATGAGGTGGAGAAAATGATAAGTGATGTTATCAATGCTGCCATCTATCATGGGAAATGCACTACTTTGGAGGAAATTGCTGCGACTAGAAAGCCTCTGGAATTATCTGAGGTAACTTATTACCGTGCCACTCATAAGGCAGAGTATGAGAATGCAAGAAACCTCCTCGCAACTGCAGAGTACCTCTTCCTCGTTGATGCTACCAAGGATCCAATGGCTTCAGTTGAGACGGTTCTTTCAAAGAAGCCGTGTAGGGTGAAGCCATTGTCTGTGAGCAAAAAGGATACTCCTGTGAAACCTGCAACTGTGAAAGCAACTCCTGAGAAGTCCTCATCCCCGAACGTGGTCATTAAGAAGCCCAGTCCCCGGGCAAAGGTTCTGCTGTGCAGCCCCCCTCTCCGAAGATCGATTTGGCAAAAGCATCTTCCCCAAGTAAATTCAGTCCTGAGGCATCCCAGGTTCAACAAGAAAAGCCCAAGTCTCCTGGTAAGTGAAGGCTGCAGTGTTTGCAGTAATTTGGCTCCAAGGGTGGTATGTACCCTTTAAAATAATGTTTGTTTATGCCGTGTGGGTTATGGTTGTATGTTCTGAACAATTTATGTTTGTGTTGCACTTAGACAATAGTTATCATCTTTTGAGCAGCGTATATGCTGCGTACTCGTAATGGTTAAAATTAATGGGTGTGCTTCCCATCTTTGTTTATATGTTTCTTTCTTCATCGTTAATTAATTAAACGTTAATATACATCCTAAGGCTTAGAACAAGGAGCCTTATTGTGTGTATTTTGAACCAAGATTTATAGCAATCGTATAATTTAATTGCTGACAGAGGGTTGCGACCCGCTCTGTCTCTATCCTTTAAGTGCGAAGGGCTTCGCATACCCTAAGACCATTTAGGAAAGTTAATGTAAATTGTGTTGGATATTTGATAGCATACAAGATATAAGTACCTTGTATCATCCTTCGAACATTGAACTTGTAGATACTTGGCTGAGTAAATCCTTGTTGTTAGTTGTAACAAAAGATTCAAGGAAAACATGTTGTATCATTAAGTGGGTAGGGAAGGATTACATCATTTATACAAATGAACACTAAGACGCCTACCATTAATTTTTTTCCTGAGAGAAGAATTGAATACATAATAAGAAAAAATTTTAAGTCTTGTACGTAGAACTTACGAAGTATACGGCAAGTCATTCGTACGCTGAAGGAGGGTTACTGACGTGTAAGCCTTGCTACCTTTGACTTGTTCCATATATTCTTCCTCGGAGTATGTTCCAGGAAGCTTCCTTTGTTATTATTTTTGCAACTAAAGGGCGACATATTGCTATGGTGCCTGCGATTCGGAGCATGAAAGGTTCGTTACTTTGATTAAGCCTGCTGCTCCGTTCCGGGTTCGAGACGTTCTTGATTGTGTGGGACCAAACGCGTCTTTGTATCATTTATGTGGTGTTTTTCCTTTTGTTTGGCTTGGAAAACTTTTTTGTTAGAGGACATACTCGATTCGCGTGTTTCAGCTGGTTCATTACTTTGTCCTTCAAAAGGATCGTTTTCTCCATATGCTATGTCATATTCCCCTAACTCTTTAGCCCATTTGACCATTCTCCATGTTCCCTCAGGGTTCAGGAATATCCTTTCGAATGGCTTATCCGTAAGTACTCTGATGGGGTGATCCTTGAAATACTTTCAAAGACGTCTTGTGGCGTGAATCAAGGCTAAGATTAGCTTTTCTTATGTTGTGTAGCTTTGTGCAACGTATGGTAGGGCTCTGCTCACGAAATATATTGGTATCTGTAGTCGTCTTCTTTTCGCGAAGAGCATGGCACCGATCTAATCAGGGGACATTGCTATGTGTAGGAACAACACTTCTCCTCTGGTTGAGGGTGCAACTGTTGGCAAGATCTCCATGCAATTCTTCCATCTTTGCAAGGCTGTTTCAGCTTCCTTGATCCATTGATAGGATAAGTTGTTGATGACTTCATTGCGGACCTCGTAGAGAGATGAAGATCTGTTGACACCCTTCGAAAAGAATGCTTTTAGTGTTTCCAAGTCGTCTTTTAGGTTTTGAGTCCTCCCTTGCGTTCTCCGTGTTTGCATCTCTGAGGAGGTTTCTTCATTGATTGGATTGGTTCTAATCATTTGCCTTACGAACGTGCATTCGTTTGACCCTTCTCTTTCATGGCCGAAAGAACACATTATTGGGTTTATCTTTAGGTTGATTTTCCTTAGTTGCATGAGGGTTTCTTCTACATCATGAAGGAGATCTTCTTTTGTCTTGCTCTAGGTGACTAAGTATCCGCCCTGAATTCTCAGGTTCCTCCCTATCTGCTTTTCGAAGACCCTTTGGATCAGCCTATTGTAAGTGGCTTCGATGTTCCGTAAACCGCAGGGCATGCGTTTGAAGCAGTAGGAGCTTCTTTCTACATGAAAGGCTGTTTTTACTTCATCTTCTTTTGCTATCTGTATCTGATGGCATCCCATATTTGTATTAAGGAAGCATTCCCACCGAACTCCAGGTAGCGGTTGCTGTTCTCCTACCGACAAATACCTTCCTTTTTGGCAAGCTTTGTTGATGTATTTGAAGTTAACCTTTATTATCAATTCTCCATTTCTCCGTTGAGCTGCAATTGGATTAGTAACCCATCGTGGGTTTTCTACCCTTCGGAGTATTCCTGTTGTTGT
>JARVZY010004437.1:0-28407 GCA_030686995.1 Artemisia argyi
ACGATGCAATTGTCTGCAAATTACCTACAATTGATGCTTTGCTTAAATCCGTGTGCTCATTGGAACTTTATGAAGATGTCAAATTCAACATACTCACAATCGATGTTGATTTACTTTCTTGGGAAACTCCTCTTGAAACTACGTTTATGGAATTCAAAATTTTAAGCAGCATGGAGGATGATTTATTCACTTATGACTTACTAATGAGCTACACTGAAGATGAATTGCTCCTCTTATGGTCCATCATCGAATCCAAAGGATTGGTTTGGACTACTATCGAAGAAAAAGATGGGAAGTTTCAAATGGAATACATGAACCCTACTTCATTATGCAACAGAAATCAGGGGAATACACATATTGAAATTACGAAACATTCCTACATTCCTTATAAAGAACAATTATATGGATTTGACAAAAGCAACCTGGAAGATGAGATGATGTATGGAGAAGCAGAAATTCTATTCAGCAAAAATTAATAAGGCTGATTGATATCTCTTTAGAAGAATGGCTTGAGCTTAAATTTGGCGACCTTGAATTAGCCCCTAAAGATGAAGTTAAACGAATAATCACCTCATCGTTGTCACAAGATTTCAAGAAGCAATTCAGCGAGTTTGAAGAAATTAAAAAGAAGATGATGTACAGTACTAGCTTTGAGGTTAACTATGATCCTGATGACAAAGATTTTTCTGACTGGGTGGCTAGTAAGTTTAACAATCATGAAACCATGGATCGAGCTACTAAGAATGCACTTTGGGTTTATTGTATGAGAGGAGATGATGAAGAAGTTAAAAGTGATTATGAATCATCATATGATGGATCTACTATTCAAGAAAACATCAAAGAATTGTTTAGTATCGACATAGATGTATTTAACTACGAGACACCTCTGCGTAAGCAATTCAGGGAATTTAACTATCTTCTTCAAATCGACATTGATGCACTCACTGGGGATTTCCCTAAATTCAATACCGATGACGATCTCAAGAATGCACGGCTTTATGAATGGAACAATCAAATCCCTTGGGTAGATGAAAAGCCTTGGCTTGAATATGGAACTTGGGAAGAACCTATTGATGAAACCAATCATACTTGTGAACCTATCCATTTCAGGGACGGAAGTAGTGAATGGCCAACATGTGACTGGAAGAATGATGGAACCAGTAATGGAGGAAGCATAATTGGAATGAAACGAGTTGGTAACGATGTTTACTTCGAAGACTACGATTGGTACGATCAAGTTGAAGACTGCCCGCGTAGGGCAGAAGCTTTACAAGAAAAAGGTAGAATCGAGTACTTAAAGAAAATAAGGAGAGCATCGAATACTAATTTCTGGGAATGGGTGCATAAAGAATTCGATGATTATACAAGCCTGGATCAACGATTACATTGGAAGCTAAAAAGAAAATGGGATGAGATCCAAGATTATCATCAATCCATCAAATATGAAAATTTTTATTATCCCCATGAGAAAATTCAAGGAAATCTTGATGAGTCAAAAATAGAATTAATGGATGAACTTGTTGACTATTTAAATATGGATGATTATTCTAAACTTGTTGATAAAGGCGAGGAAGAGTTCATTAAGAGAAAGTGTCAACTACTTGGGATCTATTATAATAACCCGCTTACAATGATCTCTGAAAAACTCAAAGTCATTGATGAGGCGAAAAATGAACCACTTTTAGGGGGTCATTAAAGCCCGGAATTGAATTTATTTGATCAAAGATTGCCCTCAATCGTTCCTTTTGTGATTTTAGGTACTTTGGGAGTGAATTCTGGAAAAGGAAGCAATTCGGACGTTTTTGGAGCATAAAAGTGAAGAAAACGCCAAAGTCTTAATTTTCCATGCTGAGAATAGTACCTGATGGCGTCAAGAGGAAGATCCTGACAACGTCAAGAGTAAAAACCATGCCGACCCAGTGCAAACATGAAGGCGTCACAACAAGGGCGTCAAGAGTTAAATTGGTGACGGCCTGCATAAGGGGAATACATGACGGCGTCAGACCCAGATCTAGGCAGTCCGAGGAACTATTTGGCAGCGAGATGACGGCGTCAGACATTTGTTCTTGACGCCGTCATCTATCAAACTCTATATATAGTTTTCTATTTTTCATTCATTAGAGAGGAACTTGTGTGGAGAAAACTAGGGCCGAACTTTGTAAACCTTAGGTCATATTTTACAGTGTTTTCAAGGGTTTTCATCCCTTGAATCCTTTCATGTTCTATTGAGATAAGTCTTCTCTTAATTCAATCAATATGTCTATGTGTTGGTTGATTATATCTTGTGCTTGTCTTGATTCCAACATGCTAGGCTAGATCTATCTTGTGTTTGCTTAGATCTAATGAAACCTAGATGTTAATTATGTGTTGATTACTTGTTTATGGTTGTAATGGATGAATGATTTCAATGTTAGGCTTAAGAAAACTGGCAGATCTCCTTTGTGTAACATGCTTGAACGTCTTAGGAAACATGAACCGATGTGTACTAGGTTTTATTGGTTGTATTTAATGCATGAGTAAATTCTAGTGATCCCATGTTAGGAGCTTCTTAGCCGGCTCGACATACGAGTGAAGTAGGCGCTCATAGGATTGGGGAAGTAAGTACGCCACCCCATGAATGGTATTAAGGAATACAATCCGTCATCCACGCAACTATAACAAGTAATTAACGTGTAAAAGATATCTAGGGAGTAGTGAAATCTAAGTAAACACAATTCTCCCACATATTGCTCACAACTTTAGTATAATTAGTTTTATTTTCATTTTTAATATTTTATTTTGATTGCATCTTAGTATTGGGTTAGTTGACTAGAAACTAATTCCGCCCAACTCCTTCAAACCCGAGATTTTTACTTGCCTTCTAAAAAATATAAAAATACAAAAAGAATCATCCCCCATCTCTAGACCTAGTCTTTAGGTTTTCTAATCCTAGCGACACTATTCCTAGCTGAACGATCAATCCCCCGGTACTTGTCATTATACTATACAACATCGATCAGGTACACTGCCTGGTGGGGGTTGTAAGCTTCTCGAGATCCCTCGAGAGGTAAAGCCTGGTGCAATCCCTACGCATCAAGTCTTTGGCGCCGCTGCCGGGGAATAGTTATTGTTTAGGTTGAAATTTATTTTTATTAGGTCTACTCATTAGATTCCTATCAAGTGAGATTTTTTTTCTTTTTATTTTGTAGCTTTCTCGTAGTCTATCTATTCTTTGTGATTTTGTTTGTAATTTGCTTCAAATGGACTTTACACTTAGACTTCTAAGATTGCAAGATAAGGTTGAGTGGCTAGAACACCAAAGAGTTCAAAATACCTCATTTAGAGACACCTATGAATCATATGAGCCTTCACCTAGGATAGATTCTTATGAACAACCTCCATGTTTAAGATCTAGTTTTAGTGAGGCCAATAGGAAATGCGACCTAGTTTGCCTAGGAATTATGGAGAGAGCCGTTGCAACAAATCATAAGTTGGATGAAGCACTAGGTTTGCTATTATCACTACCTAAGAAAACAATTGAGGAGGATCTAGCCGAGCATGATCACATTGATAAAAAAGACCTAGGTTTTATTATCGATGATGATGAATCTCAAGAAACACATGATGAATATTTTGGGCAATTTGTATATAGCAGTCAGAATATTGAGGATGATCCTTATGATTCGGACATAGAAGTTGAGATGCCTAGAGAAGCACGTGAGATACTTAGGAGAATGCTTAGGATAGATCCTACCAAAACACATGATGAGGATATAGGTAATCTTGACAAATGGAATAATGAGGTAAATAACATAAGCCCACAAAATACTCAACTATCATTTGAGGCACACACACCGCCCATGACTTACCCGGAAGAAGTAGAAAAAACTTTAGGAATTCCAATGGAGGTAGAACCCTTGGACCAGGCACCACTTGAGGATATAGGTTTGAATACTTGTAATGATAACCTTACTCCTAGTTCTAGGGAATTTCCTAGTGTTGATGAACCAGAACCTCAATCTTTACACACCTTTCCATCCTTTGATATATTTCTAGGAGACAAAAGAGGAACCGACCCACCCATCAACCAATATTATCCGGGTAGTTTTAGGATGAAGGAAGCCATTCACTCACCCCCTTCACCTCACGTGGCATATTTCCACCCTAAGGGTGTGTATCGCTACTTCCACCCGCACTTAATTCAAAGTGTAGGGAAAACCTCCCCTATTTCCGTTAAATAAGGGTAGAGTCAGGCTCGTGACTCGAACAAAAACAAGCGCTTATTGGGAGGCAACCCAAGCTTTATTTATTTGTTTGTTTGTTTGTTTGTTTGTTTGATTTTATTTGTTTCTGTTTGCATGCTTTATTTTTATTGTTTGTGGTTCATGTTTCAAAGTAAATTGTGAAAATGCTTTATTTTGCTTTTAACTTCGTCTTAATTACATATAAAGGTATTTTGCAAAAGCTAAGTGTAAGGGGAGACCAAAATTTGTTTATAAGAATGAAATTGAGCATGATCCACAACAATATTAAATGAACATGTATATTAGGAATTGTTAGAGTCAAATGCTTGTATCGAGTCATAATGATGTTTTGCAGGATTTTCCAGGAAGTAGGACATAAGTTTTTCCAGAAATTTACCGGAAACTTAACATAAAGATTTCTGCAGGTCACTTCTGATGGCGTCAGGAATTAATTCCTAACGGCGTCATGTGTAAAATTCTGGAAATTTTGCTAGTTTTGTTTATGCCGGAGTCTTAAAGTTTTTGTTGATTCTTTAGTTTTATAAACTCCAGGAAATCTGCAAACATTCATTCCAAAAGCATTATATCTTTAATTGTTTTGTTTTTATTCCTAAGTCTGGAATTACATCTAGTTGTGAGTTCTCTTTGTTCGGGTTGATGCTTTGGGTTTTTGTCTGTTTTCTCAAGCTTAACAGGTTATATATGACAAGAAGATGATTTATATTCTGGAAGGGAAGCTTTGATTGTTCATTTTCTTGGAGGAAGATCTAACCTGGCTACCTTATTATCCATACCGAGCGAATCAGGGGAGTATTTGATTTCATTCTTTTTACTTATTTCACTTTTACATTCTTTACTGAACATTGGGGACAATGTTCATCCTAAGTGTAAGGGGAAGGTAAAATGATGATACCTTACAGATACACTTTCGCTTGAGTTTGTTTGTTTAATAGTAGATGTGTAATAAAACTATGAGAAATACTTGTTAGTGTAATTTTAGCGCCAAATTTAAAATTTTTTATAATATTTAGGAGTGAAACTTTAGCCATAGCAAGCGTCTCATGGATAAGAGATTGTATGACTAGCACAAAACCGTATCATTTAGAAAAATTTTCCACCCAAATATGTGAGGTTCGCCTTTAGATTTGATAGGAAAAGCATTTACTATTAGTGCTTATGAGTGTACCGGTAGCATTTAGATTCTAGAACTTGCGTTAGTGATGCATTCCGAGACCGCTAGCGAGACTACATTCGTGTAGTAGGATTTACTTGGCTAGTTAAGTCAACTAATTTTTCCCACACCTTAGTGTTGTACTCATTTTTAGTACACGAAACCCCTAGTACACCCCTCCGAGCCTATCTTTTCATTTCTAACTTTAAGCATCTTACTTAAAGGAAGAATTTGTTACGCCCCACTTAAATGTACACCCAAATCGCCTTAGCCTTCCGTGTATGCACTCATTTTTTAGTGCATTATTGTTATTTGTTAAACCCTAAGTTAATCATCTAATTGATTACATGGTTGCTAAGTCGAGTCATATCCTTGTACATATTGTTTTGGGACGATTGGGACTCATGGGTAAAGTACTTATTTTATGGAGTAATGGGGAAGAACATCATTTATTACCCCCATATGTACGTTAATCTTAAAAGTACTCCAAGTGTTTTGATTTTCTTAATTCGAGTCATTAGAATAGTTTATTGTAAAGTATGTAAAAATTCAAGTGTAAGGGGAATTTACATTCCCTATGATGTATTATTTTTGGATGGTAGGGTAAGAGTGTATGCAAAAAAAAGAAAAAAATAATAAAAAAAAAAATCAAAAAAATAAAGAAAAAGAAAAAAAAAATAGAAAAAAAAAAGAAAAAGAGAAAAAAACATACGGACTACCATCCCTTTTCATTCTATGTTTATTTTATGTTTTTGTTTTTTTTTTCATTTATTATCTTAAGTCGAGTCTAGTCTTGGCTTAGCAACGCCATATTGTACATGTAATTAACCAAGATTGTTAACTCGCCACCAGTAAAGACTGCCTATATCTAACAAAACTGTGTATTCCATATCCCTACACCTAACGTTACAACCTTTTAAAAGACCTCTTTGATAGTTTATCCTAGGTGCTTACGCCATGTGGTGGAGGTTTGATCCTTTTCCAAGCTTATGGTAATCTATTTTACTGTAACAGGTAGTGAGAGATGTTTTCCATTTCCATAATGTGATATTACTTTATTACACCCAAGAGATGTGAGTATCTAAACACTATTTGTGAGGTGCTAGTTTATGACCTCCGTGCTTGTCTTTGGTATTTAGTAGAACGATTATTTGTTGTAATTACTTTTATATTAGTGTTAAATGACCCCTAACTTGTATTTTGATTAGAATAAAAGCGCATTTGCTTGAGGACAAGCAAATCTCAAGTGTAAGGGTATATGATGAGGCGAAAAATGAACCACTTTTAGGGGGTCATTTAAGTCCGGAATTGAATTTATTTGATCAAATATTGCCCTAAATCGTTCCTTTTGTGATTTTAGGTACTTTGGGAGTGAATTCTGGAAAAGGAAGCAATTCGGACGTTTTTAGAGCATAAAAGTGAAGAAAACGCCAAAGTCTTAATTTTCCATGCTGAGAACAGTACCTGACGGTGTTAAGAGGAAGATCCTGACGGCGTCAAGAGTAAAAACCATGACGACCCAGTGCAAACCTGAAGGCGTCACAACAAGGGCGTCAAGAGTTAAATTGGTGACGGCCTGCATAAGGGGAATACATGACGGCGTCAGACCCAGATCTAGGCAGTCTGAGGAACTATTTGGCGGCGAGATGACGGCGTCAGACATTTGTTCTTGACGCCGTCATCTATCAAACTCTATATATAGTTTTCTATTTTTCATTCATTAGAGAGGAACTTGTGTGGAGAAAACTAGGGCCGAACTTTGAAACCCCTAGGTCATATTTTATAGTGTTTTCAAGGGTTTTCATCCCTTGAATCCTTTCATGTTCTATTGAGATAAGTCTTCTCTTAATTCAATCAATATGTCTATGAGTTGGTTGATTATATCTTGTGCTTGTCTTGATTCTAACATGCTAGGCTAGATCTATCTTGTGTTTGCTTAGATCTAATGAAACCTAGATGTTAATTATGTGTTGATTACTTGTTTATGGTTGTAATGGATGAATGATTTCAATGTTAGGCTTACGAAAACTGGCAGATCTCCTTTGTGTAACATGCTTGAACGTCTTAGGAAACATGAACCGATGTGTACTAGGTTTTATTGGTTGTATTTAATGCATGAGTAAATTCTAGTGATCCCATGTTAGGAGCTTCTTAGCTGGCCCGACATACGAGTGAAGTAGGCGCTCATAGGATTGGGGAAGTAAGTACGCCACCCCATGAATGGTATTAAGGAATACAATCCGTCATCCACGCAACTATAACAAGTAATTAACGTGTAAAAGATATCTAGGGAGTAGTGAAATCTAAGTAAACACAATTCTCCCACATATTGCTCACAACTTTAGTATAATTAGTTTTATTTTCATTTTTAATATTTTATTTTGATTGCATCTTAGTATTGGGTTAGTTGACTAGCAACTAATTCCGCCCAACTCCTTCAAACCCGAGATTTTTACTTGCTTTCTAAAAAATATAAAAATACAAAAAGAATCATCCCTCATCTCTAGACCTAGTCTTTAGGTTTTCTAATCCTAGCGACACTATTCCTAGCTGAATGATCAATCCCCCGGTACTTGTCATTATACTATACTACATCGATCAGGTACACTACCTGGTGGGGGTTGTAAGCTTCTCGAGATCCCTCGAGAGGTAAAGCCTGGTGCGATCCCTACGCATCAGTCATTAAATATTGTGAAGAGTATGTTGCAATTAAGACAAAGGAATATGTTAGATTGAGTCGATCAGGAGAAAATGTGGCGCAATTATGTGAGAAAATCTTTCGCATGATAGACGAAGGGTGGCACGTAACGAGAACAAAATAAGAGCCAAACATGAGTTTAACTTGAAGACTCTGGAATAAAGACAAGTGCTAACCGGGAGACAACCCGGATTTCTATCTTATTTTTCTGTTTTCTGTCGAGTCTGTCAAACCGTCAGAAGATGTGGCGCATCCCCATCATAGGATGCGGCGTATCAACTACACTGGTCATAACCATTTTATTTTTCTACATTTTAGTTTTTAGACCTTAAAACTTTCTGTCAGTTCATTTAATATGGCGCATCCCTGGTTAAGGATGAGATCATTTATTTTCTGATTCGTATTTATTCCAGGCTCGATAGGGCGCATCCTCTTCCATAGGATGCGGTGTATCGACTGACCTGTGATTTATAGTTTTATTTTTTAGATTTAATTTTTACTAACTACTAATGAATTACAAAAGTTGTAACCTTCTTAACTCAGGTGTGTTAAAGTTTTGGTGGTATAATAGATTCTTGTACTTTCTGTGGAGACATCATTCATGAAGCTTGAATGCCTCTCATCCACAAGAAAGTAGATTTTGCTCACACACGCATAATGGAGGATCAAACCGAGCAAATCTCAGGAGAGTTTTTCTGTTCTAATTCTTTTATTTTCCAGTTTTTAATTTTCAGTACAAACAACGAGAACGTTGTTTAACTTAAGTGGGGGAATGGAGAATTAGAACACTTACTTGTCCCAAACTTTTCAAAATATGCTTAAAATGTGCTTACTATATCAAAATTTAAAATTTTTAGCATGTTTTTGCTTTGGTCTAAATTGCATAGCCGCATACATAACCTTATTTTTCCAAAAATTAAAAACTTTAGTGTGCCGGTGACTTGTAAACTTTAGAACTTGGATTGTATATTATTCGAGACCACCATAATGAGTATTATTGATATAATTGGAGTGACTTGTCTACCTTGGTAAATTTCTAGGATTACATCCAAAAAGCCTGTACATGTTATGTGATATTAACTAACTACACTGGTTAGTTAACCCCCGTATTAACCCTTTTGTTTTCTCTCATTTTTAGAGTAAGATACCCCTAGAAAAACCCTCAGAGCCATTCCTTTCGTTTCTTACACCTTTGTTAAAATGTTTCGTTACACCCTTACACCTTACCCTACCCAGTAGTTTAAAGTCCGTGGTTATTTAGGCAAAGTGTGTTTCCTTGCGTTACATGTGTTCGTGTGCGTAATTCATTATCTTTTGTTCGCTCAGGAAATCGCACAATGCAATTTGAGTGAAAGTACATATTGTATAATTTTTAGTTTATTTTTCGTGTGTTTACTACTTTCACTATTACAGTTATTTCTGAAAGTTATATAAAGTATGGAAAACTTATCTAAAAAAATTATTGTAGTGATGTAGTAAAATTTTACACATCTATGTTAGTACTAAAAAATTAAAAAATAAAAAATAAATAAAAAATAAAAAAAATCGAAAAAATACAAAAGAAAAAGAAAGAAGAAAAAGTTTGAAGTTTGTTTAACCAACTTATGTAAAGTTTTGTAATAAGTGGAAGATATCTCCACTATTTGTTGTTGTAATATATTTATGGATTGAATGGGAGTTGGCCGTTATGGGAACGCAAACTAAGGTTTATTCTTTGTCTAAGATATTATTGAGTTTAATTAGTGTCTACCTAAAGCGTAAGTTACATGAGTCAAAAGCGTGAGTTATTTAATGATATGAGTCTTATTCATGGGATGGTTGAGAAAGTGATTAACCACACATTAGGACTTAATCTATTTGTTTTGTTTATTTTTATTTTACACCAATTTATATCCTAAATGATATTCATACCCAACCGTATCATTATATTTGTTGTTAGCTTTCGAGCATCTGGATATGATGATGGCCAAGTAAAAATATTAAATGTATGAATAAGGTAGTGACTATCCGAGTATTAGATTAATTGACTAACGCGCCAGCGATCTAGTGTCTGACTTGGTGACCATCCGTTATGTAAATAACACGCCAGTGATCCAAGAAGTGCACTAGTGACCATCCGTTAGTTGAAGCGTCGAGGACTCGCGCCAGTGATTTACTAAGTTTATGCAGGAGATATTTGAACGAAGCTAGGTTTAACCCTTAAGCCTCAAAAACCCTTTTTACCGCTTTAGACTTGTTACTCCTTGGCTTTAGTCGGGGAGATGCGTATGCTTGCCAAGCTTATGATAGAATATTCGTCACGACTAAGCAACTAAACGATTTAAAATTGTTTTGATATTGAAAAAAATATTTTGTTTCTACTTCGTTAAGTGTTTGGTTGTGTGATTATGATAAAACAAATACATGCTTAATGATACAAATATATCCTAATACCTTTTAGGATATATTTTCATGATTATTAATCTAGAGTTTACTTGTGGACAAGTAAAGTTCAAGTGGGGGGGATATTTGATGACATCAAATAAGTACATATTATTATCATCATTTATCCTATTTGTTTGACTTGTTTTATTATATTATTTATGAGAATTGATACTTAATTGTTTACTTTAGTAATTCTCAGGTAAAAACAAGCAATTGGTGAAATTTGGAGATTTTGGACGAATTATGGAGCAAAATTAGCAAGATGTCAAAAGTCTACTGAAATCCAGAAGATGCGCCGTATCACTCTCAATAGATATGCCGCAATATCATACTTAAATAAATTCGAAGACCATTGTCTAACTTTGAAGAATGCGCCGCATGTAATTCAATCATGCGCCACATATGAAACTTTGGTCAACGAAGAAGATCAAGCTTGTTCTACTCCAGATACGCCGCATTATACTTCTGACATACGGCATATCACTATCCAGACCTCCCCAGATACAATCCAAGACACTGAAGGACATGCGCCGCATACAAGATCAAGATACGTCACATCTGAGGACAGTGTACAAATATTCCAGAATATATTAATCTTGGACCCCACGCGAAGTTAACTCAATGCGCCGCATCATGCCCTCAGACAGAAACTATAAATACCCCAAGACAGATACGAATTAAGTGTGGCACAAAACACTAAGGAGATGAATTCAGTCGAAGAAGCATCACAAGACACAACGAAGATATTAGAGCTATAAGAAGGTCCTGCATGTATTTAATTCATTAAGTAGTTTTGTTTTATTGTATTAGTACGATTTAATTCATCAGAATCGATGGGCTTGTGGCCACCATACTGCTCCCCTTAAAATTGCTTTCCCATCAATTGAAGTTTATATGATGATGTTTTTGGTGACTTGTATATGTGCATTGATAACCTCCATGTCTAGCTAAGCCTGCGGGCTACCATACCTGTTCCTCACCTATTTATCTAGCATCTAGAAAGTAGGATAGACATAAGTAATCATTAAGAGTTTACTCGCCTATATTTAGGAACCAGCGAGACAGATTAGATTACGATACTCATCATATAAAACTAGCAATAAAACAAGTGACAAGCTGCTTAACTATCAGGACAGGCCTTCTTATGCTTCTATTATCTATCTCTGTACGTGTTGCTATTCGCTGATTCATGCTCATTAGTTTATTTACTGTTTAATAAAACCAAACTGTGCCAGTCTCTCAGGCTGAACCCTCTTTCATTAGATTAGACTGTAAAGCTAACTTAGGATATTAAAATCCTGGTTAGGTTAACTAGATAATACTTACCATTATATGCATACTGACCGGGTACACTGCTCGTTAGGCATGTGTGTTATTTATAAGTCGGCTAAATATAAATTTAAAACTTGAATAGGCATTAATACTGCTAAACCGCAATAACACACAAAGCTGCATCATACACCAGTTGCTCAAAAGTACACAAGTTACCCCACTTTGTAATTCGTAAAGTCACACTTGTCACTTGCATATTTTAGTTGCTCAAGAAGTACTTGTTGCCATGGTCTAAAAAAGCAAACACAAAAGATTCCGTCTAAATAGTCTCACGCATTGGACAACCGGGACATTTATAATAATAATAATAATAATAATAATAATAATAATAATAATAATAATAATAATAATAATAATAATAATAATAATAATAATAATAATAATAATAATAATAATAATAATGCCTTCAATCTTGTCGACAGGAGTGTCTTGTTTCAGGAAGCTAGGGTACGATGCCCTTCTATTGCCCCTTGGGTTGAGTTTTGTTATGCGCGTCCTGCTAGGCTTTATTATGAGGACTCTATCCTTTGGTCATGTCAGGGTGTCAAACAAGGTGATCCTTTGGGCCCTTTGTTGTTCGCCCTAGCATTGCACCCTCTGATTCATGCTATTAATCAGTCTTGTGAGCTTACCCTTCAGGCTTGGTATCTCGATGATGGTACTATTGTTGGAGATACCCTCATGGTTGCCAAGGCACTTGACATCATCAGGAGGGAAATCCCAGCTCGTGGTTTGATTTTCAATGTTGACAAGATTGAACTTTTCTGGCCTGTAGAGGACCCCAGAAGCAAAGCGGATGGCGTGTTTCCTATGAATATCGCTCGCCCGCTTAATGATGTTAAACTTCTTAGTGGTTCTGTTAGTTTGGACGAAAGTTTCAGTTAGGATTTGGCTTTCAAAAGGGTCTCTAAAACCATATCTTTAATGGAGGCAATTAATAAACTCAATGATCAACAATATGAGCTTCTCCTTTTGCGTAATTGTTTAGGATTTTCGAAATTATCTTATGCTTTGAGAACATGCTCCCCCTTGTACTTATTAGAGGCCCAAGCTCATTTAGATCAGACGTTACGTGCCTCCTTGGAGAAGATTGTTACTGCCTAAGGGTCGGGGTTTGGTGATTGGCAGTGGCGGCTTGCTACTCTTCCAATAAAGCTCGGTGGTCTTGGCATCCTTTCAGTGGGAGATATCATCCAATATTCTTTTCTTGCTAGAGCATGCAAACGAGCGACCTACAGGAAAAGATACTTACCAAAGCGAGTATTGTTACACATGGCCCTTCATTCTAACATGCCTTGGATAAATTCAACACTACTTGCAACACCGACTTTCTCGTTGTCACCGGGGGCACTTCTGCCCCCCCCCCCAAATGATGAAAACCTTGGCAAAGTGTTATTTCGGTGTCATTGAGAAGACCTTGTTTTCAAGTACTCGCAAAGTCCAAGACAGTGGCTATCCTCAGTAGAATTCATGCCCCACATGCGCAAGATTTTCTTTTCACCATCCCTATCAATGGTTTGGGATAGGGGATGAATCATCGCCAATTTCGGTCTATGTTATGCTACAGGCTCACGGTTCCTATGTTCTCTGAAGGCAGCCTATGCCCGAGTTGCAATGTACACTGTATGGACCAATAGGGGGATCACGCGGTCCACTGCTCTAGCGAAGTGGGTGTTAAGTTTAGGCATAATCTGGTGCGTGATATCCTTGTTGATATATGTTCCAATGCAGGGATTATAGTGCATAAGGAGGCTCCAATGGGGTTTCTTTCAAAGGAAGGGAGAGAATTACGTCCTACAGATGTGTTATTATTCAACTAGCTCCAAGGTATGGATGCATGTCTGGATGTGACTGGCGACTCTCCGTTTGCTGGGACTGGGGTGACGTCATGGGCCCCTGGGTTAGCTTTGAGTAATGTTGTGCAAAAGAAAAGGAAGAAGTATGCGTCCAAGTGTGAAGACAATGGATACAAGTTCGTCCCTTTTGCTTTTTCTACGTTTGGGGAACTCGAGGTGGAAGCTTTGAATACACTTTCTCGTATCAAGTCTATTGCCAGCAGCCACTCTAATAATATTAAGAGTGGTGTTTTTATTTTTCATCTAGTTAGTTTCTGTATTCAAAAAGAAGTGGGAGCACAGTTGTGTCTAGACTCCCCTCCAATTTTATGTAATTTTCTTGTTTTCATTGAAAAGAGACGGTTTATAATAATAATAATAATAATAATAATAATAATAATAATAATAATAATAATAATAATAATAATAATAATAATAATAATAATAACAATAATAATAATAATAATAATAATAATAATAATAATAATAATAATAATAATAATAATAATAATAATAATAATAATAAGGGTGGAACTGTGGGCGATTCATCCCTCCCATGGGGGATCTCCTTGATCCTGCCTTATCACCAAATCGTCCCATCCCATTCAACATCCATAGTTGAATCTTGTTCTCCTTTTTTTTATCGTATATACCTTTTTCTGGGTTTTCGTTTGTTCGTTTTAGGTTTAATTTTCTTTCCTCTGGGTTTCGTTTTGCTCAGTCGTGTAGGTGGATTCTGGGTTTGGGCTGGTTTTCAAGACTTGGTTTTTGGTTTTAGTATTTCTGCATTTGTTTTTGCTCGTGATCTTCTCCTCATTGCAGATTAGCTGTGGGGAAGAAAGGGTTTAGCGAGTTGGTTGTTGTCATAGCGGTTTATTTTCACGTGAGGCGGTTTGATTCTCTCGGGGGTAGTTGTTTGCTCCTTGTGTAGTCCCTCATATAGCGGTTTGCTGTTCTGGATATTGTCCAGGTGGGGCCCACCCATCTTTGGCTTTTTTTCATGTGCATTTGATAGTGGCTTTGATGGGCCGGCTGGTTTTTTTTTTTTTTTTTTTTTTCATTCGTGGGCTTATTAATATTATTTCGTGGGCTGAATTCATTAAAGGGTTATTACTATGGCTGGGCTTCATATATCATGCCCGCTTCAAGGACACGAGGGGTGTAGTGGAAAGGGATTCACTAAGAAATATTTTATAGACCACTTGGGCGCCCGTAATTTCAAGTCTGATGTTTTAAAGGCTTCTCACAAGACACGTTTCACGAATGATCCCTCCTTATTTTCTACTTTAGACCAGGCGCTCCATCTGGCAGACATATGGCTTTGCGGGGAATGTTTTTGCACCCACACATTCAGTAAAATTGCAAACATGCTGTTGGTGACGTGGTTCTCGCACCTAGTTTTGACGAACTGGTGATCCACGGTATTCCTATGCCTCTTAGACCGGCCCTGAATATTGTTGATGATAGCATCGTCGGTGAGTCGGGCGGTACTCTCGATGGGGATAAGATTGTTAAAGGAGCTAGTCCTGAGATGCCCCCTCCTAGTGTTGAGTCTAGTTTTGACATCAACCTTCTCGATCGGGTTTTTTCAAAGAAGATATGCATGGTTAAATGTATCCCCCCTAGGGCGCGGCTTGGTTTCACTAAGACCTTTCAGGGGCATTAGATAAGGTTCTTGCACGCCCAGGAGACCTATCTGCATGGGTGCAACTCCTTATTCTGCCATCCTGTGTGTTGTCCACTTTTGTGCGAACCAACAGAGCTTAACGACGATCCGGTGAGAGAGAAAGACACCAGCTTGATAGCATTACTCGTGCCATTCACAGATGGAAATCTCGTCGACAGGCTTGGATTGGTAAAGGATTGGTTGGCCGTTGAGCCTCCATCTTTCAATGGGGTGAAGAAACTAAAGGATCCAGATGGAGTCAACTTGGGTCAATGTAAGTGTAAACTTGGGGATGGGCACTTTACTGCGGCCATTAAAGTGCTCACATCTTCTGGCATCGCCCCCCACCCCCACCCGACACTTTGCAGGAGCTCGAGGCCAAACACCCTCATGCGCCCCCTCCCACTCTGTCCTCTTTTACACTTGACGAGGATGCCCTTTTCGTCCATAAAGACTTGGTGCTTAACAGGATTCGAAATTTTCCCAAGGGGACGTCGTGTGGTCATGATGGGCTCCGGGCACAACATTTGATGGATATTTTGGGTGGGGCAGCGACCGCCATCGCCGATGACTTGCTTGGGTCTATTACTGGAATTGTTAACCTGTTCCTCAGCGGTAAGTGCCCCATTCAACTGGGTGAATATATCACTAGTGCCCCCTTGACCCCCTTAGTCAAGCCCGGTGGTGGTTTACGGCCTATTGCTGTTGGTACGGTATGGCGAAGGCTTGTGTCCAAGGTGGCTTCCTCGTCTGTTGGTAACTCCCTGAATTCTTATCTGCAGGATTTCCAATTCATGGTTGGGGTCCCGGGGGTGTGAGGCCATCCTCCATTCTGTGAATAGGCTTATTGAGTCTAAAGGTGATGAAGTTGGACACTCTATGCTCTTTGTGGATTTTAAGAATGCTTTCAATCTGGTCGAGAGGAGTGTCCTACTACAGGAAGCTAGAGTGTGATGCCCGTCCATTGCCCCTTGGGTTGAGTTTTGTTATGCGCGCCCTGCTAGGCTTTATTATGATAACTCTATCATTTGGTCATGTTAGGGGGTTCAACAGCGGGATCTGCTGGGCCCTTTGTTGTTTGCCCTAGCTTTGCACCCTTTGGTTCATACCATTAATCGCTCTTGTGAGCTTGCCCTTCAGGCTTGGTATCTTTATGATGGCACTATTGTTGGAGATACTCTCATGGTCGCTAAGGCGTTGGACATCATCAGGACGGAGGGCCCAGCTCGTGGTTTGTTCTTGAATTTTGATAAGACTGAACTCTTTTGGCCTATGAAGGATCCTAGGAGTAGAGCAGATGGTGTGTTCCCTATGAATATCGCTCACCCTCTCCATGGCTTCAAACTTCTGGGGGGTTCTGTCAGCTTGGATGACAGTTTTTGTCGAGACTTGGCTTCCAAAAGGGTCTCCAAAACCATATCTTTAATGGAGGCCATTAGCAAGCTCAATGATCCTCAATGTGAACTGCTCCTCTTGCGTAATTGTGCAAGAGTTTCAAAACTATCTTACGCTTTGAGAACATGCTCCCCCTTGTACTTATCAGAGGCGCAAGCTCATTTTGATCAGACGTTACGTGCCTCCTTGGAGAAGATTGTTACTACCTCAGGGCCAAGTTTTGGTGATTAGCAGTGGCGGCTTGCCACTCTTCCAATAAAACTCGGTGGTCTTGGCATCCTTTCAGTGGGAGATATCATCCAATATGCTTTTCTTGCTTCTCGCATGCAAACGAGTGACCTACATGAAAAGATACTCACCAAAACTGGTATTGTTATACATGGCCCTTCATTCCAGCATGCCTTGGATAAATTCAACGCTACTTGCAACACCGACTTCCTCGATGCCACCAGGGGCGCTTCTACCCCCAAAATGATGAAAACCTTGGCAGAGTGTTATTTCGGTGTCATTGAGAAATACCTTGTTTCCAAGTACTCGCTAAGTCCAAGGCAGGTGGCTATACTCAGTAGTATCCGCGCCTCACATGCACATGACTTCCTCTTCACCATCCCTATCAACGGTCTAGGACAAAGGATGAATCCTCGCCAATTTCAGTTTGTGTTATGCTACAGGCTCGCGGTACCTATGTTCTCTGAAGGCAGCTTATGCCCGAGTTGCAATGTACACCGTATGGACCAATGGAGGAATCACGCGGTCCACTGCTCTAGCGACGTGGGTGTTAAGTTCAGGCACAATCTGGTGCGTGACATCCTTGTTGATATATGTTCCAAGGCCAGGATCATGGTGCGTAAAGAGGCTCCAATGGGATTTCTTTCAGAGGAAGGGAGAGAATTACGCCCTACAGATGTGCTATTATTCAACTAGCTCCAAGGTAAGGACGCATGTCTGGATGTGACTGGGGTCTCTCCGTTTGCTGGGACTGGAGTGACGTCCTGGGCCCCTGGGGTTGCTTTGAGTAATGTTGTGGAAAAGAAAAAGAAGAAGTATGCGTCCAAGTGTGAAGAAAATGGATACAAGTTCGTCCCTTTCACCTTTTCTACGTTTGGGGAACTCGATGTGGAAGCTTTGAATACACTTTCTCATATCAAGACTATTGCCAGCAGCCATTCTAATAACATTAAGAGTGGTGTTTTTTATTTTTCAACAAGTTAGTTTCTGTATTCAAAAAGGAGTGGGAGCACAGATTGTGTATAGACTCCCCTCCAATTTTATGTAATTTCCATGTTTTCAATGAAAAAAACATTTTAATATAATAATAATAATAATAATAATAATAATAATAATAATAATAATAATAATAATAATAATAATAATAATAATAATAATAATAATAATAATAATAATAATAGCGCTTCTGCCCCCCAAATGATGAAAACCTTGGCAAACTGTTACTTTGGTGTCATTGAGAAAGACCTTGTTTCTAAGTTCTCTTTAAGTCCAAGACATGTGGCTATTCTAAATTGCATACGTTCCACATGCACATGATTTTATTTTCACCATCCCTATTGACGTCTTGGGACAGAGGATGAACCATCGCCAATTCCAATCTGTGTTGTGTTAGAGGCTTACTGTACTTATGTTCTCTGAAGGTAGCCTTTGCCCGAGTTGTAATGTGCATCGTATGAACATATGGGGGGATCATGCGGTCCACTGCTCAAGTGAAGCGGGTGTGAAGTTCAGGCATAATCTGGTACGTGATATTCTTGTTGATATATGTTTTAAGGTTGGGATCATGGTGCGTTAGGAGGCTTCTATGGGGTTCCTTTCGGAGGATGCAAAGGAGCTACGACCTGCAGGCTTGTTATTATTTAACTGGCTTCAAGGTAAAGATGCATGCTTGGATGTGACTGGTATTTCTCAATTTGTTGGCATTGGGGCGACTTCATGGGCTCCTATGGTAGCCTTGCACAATGCTATGGAGAAAAAAAATAGAGAAAGTAAGCGTCCAAATATGAGGACAACGGATACAAGTTCATACCGTTTGCTTTTTCTACATTCGGGGAATTCGATACAGAAGATTTGGACACACTTTCACGTATTAAGTCTATTGCCATTAGCCACTCTAAAAATGCTAAAAGTGTTGTTTTTATCTTTCATAGAGTTAGCTTTTGTATTCAGAAAGGAGTGTGAGCACAACTTGTGGCTATACTCCCATCCAACTTTATGTAAAATTTTTATGTTTCAGTAAAATAAAAATAATAATAATAATAATAATAATAATAATAATAATAATAATAATAATAATAATAATAATAATAATAATAATAATAATAATAATAATAATAATAATAATAATAATAATAATAATAATAATAATAATAATAATAATAATAATAATAATAAGTTTGATATTATTCTTGTTGCTATATGCTCAAAGGTTGGGATCATGGTGTGTAAGGAGGTTCCAATGGGTTTCTTTTAGAGGAGGGGAAGGAGTTACGACCTGCAGATTTGTTATTATTGAAATGGCTCCAAGGTAAAGATGTATGTTTGGATGTGACCGGAATCTCTTCATTTGCTGGTACTGGGCCGATGATGAGTGTGTAAATACTCATCATTTTTACCGTATTTTAACTGCCAAAACGCGTGAAAACACTCAAGAATGCATCAAAATAATGAAAATATCCCAAAGATCGTGTTTTATATGTTTCAAATGCAAAATGATCAAAAACAAACGAAAAACAAACAAAGTTTGCATAATTGGCAGTTTCAGTCCCCTAACTTTCAAAAATTATCAAAACTAGTCCCTAAGCATTTATTTCAAATGAAAAGTCAACCCAAGTTTCTTAAAAGTCAAAAGAAGTAAAAAATGATCTTTGAGTAAAAAACTTTCAAAAATGAACAAGCTTAGTGAAAAGTTTGGAAATTGTACAACTTTGGTCCCTGCAGTTCGGAATTTGGCAAAAGTAACCCCGGGAATTCTACTTTGAAGAAAAATACTCAAAATGACCTTGGGAATTCAAGACTTGACAAAATTGACCCTTGGTAGAAGTTTGGAGGATTGGCAGTTTTGGTCCCTAAATTTTCAGCAAACTACACAATTGGTCCTTGGGTTTTACTCTTAATATACCAAACGGATTCAATATTACCCACCAATACCCATCCTAGCCCACACCAACAAACCATATAACCCCTTGGCCCAAGTACCCCTACGCCCAAAAAACCTCACCCCGTTGGTATTAAGAATAGTCAAACGGTCAACAAAAGTCTTACACGGGTCAAACGCACACCTTTCTTCTTCCCTCCCCCCCCCCCCCCCATTAACCACTGAGTAAAACCCAACCACCCAACACCACCACTGCCATACTCCACCCCAACCCCAAGGACCTCAAAAGTATTTCCCACTCACCTTCCTCCTCCTCACATTCCATACCTACCCCCAAATTACACCCTGGCAATCCAAAAGACCTCACAAGCAATTTCCCGCCAAAACCTATTTGATGGTTAGGATGGATTTCACTTTAATTAGACGATGGGGATTTGTTCACAAGGTTCGAGGGATTGCTGCTGTTGCCCTAATTTCAGAGAAGCAAGCTCAGAAGTGCATTTTCCTACCTACCACCATTAGTGTATAAGTAGTGAAGCATTGTAAGCCATTAAGGCATCCAATTTCAATCTATCTTTCTGTTTTTCTTTATCATTCATATTGTATTTCCAAAGTTTAAGTTAATTAAAGTTTTCATTTAAGTTTCTTGCAAATTCGTATTTTATCTTAATTTACCAATTTCTTGCATTTACTGAAAATATTGTTGTGTTTCGTAAGAAAGTGTTTAAAAAGTATTCCTAAGTTATTTTAAGTCTAAATGTAACACCCCCAATTCATGGATGCAGCGGAATTCGAACTGTGTGTTACTTGACGGCACAATAGTCACAATAATAGAAAACGAACTCCAATTGAGTCGTTTTAAAAGATTTATCATTCAAATTGTATAAATATCAGAGATTACAAAATGAGGTCCCAGATGGTTCCATGTTTACAATTTACATTAAATGAGTTTTTAAATGATAATAAAATTTATAGCCCTCTTGAGTATCCGTGCCCTTCCGTACCATCCTTGATCGTCATGAACCTGAAATACATGCTTGAGAGGTCAGCACAAAGGTTGAGTGGAATTCGTAGAGTTTAGTTAAATCGTTTGAACACAATAATCGTAGCGTGAGCTATAGACTCACACTCATAGTTAGAAAACAAAATCGTTATTTATTTCACTAAGCTCATGCAACCAAAACATTAACATCGAACCAACAAAATTGGCATTATAGAAGCCCTATCAAGGTACTTTTGCCATTATACCGCTAAATCTCAAATATAGTGCATTTGTGTGAACTCATCGTTGTTCAACACAAATGGGATCCGTCAATCCCAATAGATCTATTCACAATATTCGCGCTCACTATAGGTAGTGACTAATGGTTCATGATATAGGGACTTCGAACATGGCAATCGTTACTTAGTGACAATAAACATAGTCGGGTAGCATACAGTAGAAAGCATTGTGTTCGAGTAGAAAAATAATAGCATGTATTCCCCCCATGGGTTTGTAAAATAGTTAAACAATAGAAAGTGGGGCTACGAACTCACCTTAAGTTATGTAGTGAGTAGTGAATGTGATGGTCGAATCGCGAAGGTTTCTACGAGCAACCTATAATAGAATGTTGCGACTTAGGATCGGAGTAAAGAATATGAATAAGTGCCTATATATATATCTTGCATCTAGTCCATGATGTGGTATGATGTATATTGTAAGTCTTTGAAAGAAAAGATTCATGAAACATGTATATTTTATATATCGTTCACTACCGTTCGGGCCGACATAATTCAGAAGTCATGTTAGTAAGCGTTCGAGGAGCCAGGACACTTTAATTCGTAAATCCACAACTCATCTCGACGGCTTACATAATGAACTCCTCACATGAGGCTCCCTACTATTGTAGTAGTTGATAAAATATATAGATATAAGTTTCGATCCGAAAAGTTACATGTCCGATATTTGAATAAACTTAGGAAAGTTTATTATTACATTAAGATTGTTATTAGGGGAAGTTTCATAAGTCTTGTATGACCATTTTTCTTTGTAATATCTCATGGTTCCTTTTTAAGTGAAGTAGATCCAAATTGAATGTTCAAGTTATTGCCAACTCCTTGTTTCATGTTTTCGCCTAAGTAAGTTTATATGGTCCTTTAGTCATGGCCTTGCCATGACCTTTGGTCATTGTTCCATGGTCATGAGACTCAACCTTGGCTCTAGCCATGGTTGTGGTCTTGATTCTAGGTCATAAGACCTCTTGGTCTTTATAAACCATAATCTATATATTATGACTTTGGTCTAAAAATGGGCTGTTAAGAATTTGAAGAAATTATCACTCGGAAAGCATTTTCAGGGCTCGAGCTTCTTTGTGCCTGAACAAAAATGTCGTTCCGGACAACTTTCGTATTTTAACTTTTTGATGAATCGGACCAGAAGGGTGACTTTCAAAATGGCAGAATGCAAAACAGTAGGGTATTGACAGTTTCGGCGTTTTGGTTTCGCTAACTTCTTATGGCCATAACTTTTGACTCGTGTACTCGTTTTGGGTGATTCAAATTGCTATGTTTTCCTTGTTAAGTCCTCTTTAACAGTAAGTAAGTTTCAAATATCATAGTTATACTATTTTGGTCGTGGTTCTCCATAAAAGTCACTAGTTTACTTGTTTAAAGATCATAAGTTAAGATATGTATATCATAACTTGTTTTACTCATTTTTATACATCATGGACATGATAACAAGACAATATATAGCATGAATGATATGTAAATAACATGAACATGAATATTTAACAAGAAGCAAGTTAGGGTTTTGCTTACAACTTTTGGCTTTCAACAAAGAAAGGAAAGTTAACATGTAAGGATAGGACTTTGATAGACTTTTGCTTCAACCCACTTCACTTCAAGCAATCTTTCTACTCTTGTAATCTTGAAAGAGAGATGATGAAAGTTGAGGTGACTTGAGTGGATTCAAACTCAAGAGAAATCACCAAAGTTTATGTAGTTTGGAAGTGTTTGATGAATCAAAACCAAACTATAGTTTCAAGGTTGATGTTGCACTTGATTCTTGCATAGAATTGGAAGAAGATCAAGCAAAGGAGATGGTGTTGGTGTGGTGGATATGGGGCGGCAACATGAGAGGGAGAGGGTATTTATGGGAGCTTGAGGAGGTTAGAATATGGGACTAGTCAACACTTGCTCTCCAAGTGTTAACACATGTACTAATCTTATGGCCTCTTGCATAAGATCAAGACACCTAGTGTGAATACCCACCCCTAGTGGTGGTTTGCCAAGCTTGGGGAGGAAGGGTTGGACTTTGGAAGATATTATCCAAGATATCTAGTATGTTTTGGCTCCGTAAAATGCTAACCGTAAATGGTTAAGCCACGAAACGTAAAAGCGGGTATCGTAAAAATACGAAACTTGGAAGAATGGTTAAACATGTCATAATACTCCATAATAAAATATAAAATGAGTGGTAGGTTCCATTGGGGTGGTAAAACCCTGCTAAAACTGGAAACACGGGTCTAAAACGCGTAATACGTAAAATGTACGAATATTGCGTAAAATTGAGAAAAGTAAAATGTTACTTTTCTAATAGGATAATATTGATTTAAAATGACTTATAATGTCTAGACTGGGCTCAGTCTAGTGTCGGTTGGTATTAAATGTCTTTTAGACATCAAACCGTAAGCCTAAAAATCAAGGAATGACTTATAAAATCAAGGAATGATTTTTGGTCAAAGGAGGAGGGAAAAATATGTTGACTTTTTCTAATAAGTTGAAAACTCAAATCATCTTAGAAACGTGGTGCAGGTATAGGCTAAGGTTACGGCTGAGTAAAAACGCTTAAAACTGAAAATTCCAGTTTTTCACGGCCGAGGTTTATTTTGGTCACGTTTTTCTCAGTCATGATTTATTCTCAAATAAATCATGAGTGTGTCAAACATTTTTCCGATGCGGGGTCACTTAACGCGGTCGAGTTTCGTTGTGCATAGAATTTCTAAATGACGTTTTACCCTAAAACGTGTAATTCCTTAATAACTTTCACGAAAATGAGCTTATGAATGTCAAACTTTAAATTTGTCATGGAAATGATTTATCACTCGAGGCCAAGAAACAAAAATCAAGTTTTGGGAAAATTTTCGGGAAAAATGAATAGTAAAAGTGAATAGTGAAATTTTTCGGGAATAGTAATTATCCTGAAAATACGAATTGTTACAGTCTCTACCCCTTATGGGGAACTTCGTCCCGAAGTTCTATGTGTGTTATACGTTGGAGTCGTGTCGATGAAGAGGTGTGGTTACTTATGAGGACTAGAGTCTGGGATTACCGGTGATGTAGTTTGATTTGTCATTTCAGTGTATGGTGTAGGATGAGGCTTACTTTTATGTAGGAAAGGTATGGTAATAGTCGAATATCAAAGGAAATTGATATAGCAGTCGAATATTAATAGGAATTGAGATAGTAGTTGCAATCATAGCCTAGTAGGTAATCGGTTGTTGTACCTAGTGTTTATTGACTTCATACTTATGTTATTTCGGATACAAATAAGCCCACTTGTTTATAATTCTTTATTTACATAGAGAGGCATCCCAAACAATGTAAATAAGGAAATATAAACTTATGGTTTGGTGATTTACAATGTCTTTATTTAAATGAAAAGGCATCCCAATCCATTCAAATAATTACAAATCATCCTACACAACATTCATACTTAGTCGGTGAGTTACAAGGTAGGGTATTACGAGATGATACTGGTGTTCCAAAAGTACAAGATGAATATTCAAATTTGTAAAGCTGATGAGGGTACTTTTGGTGTAACTAAGGATGATTTGAGCTTTAAAAGTGCCTCAAGATCTGTTAATGAGCTTGTGTTTGCCACGGTTGTGAAGATAATGTTGTGATATGTTGATGAACAAAAGTGTGTAGTGTATGCTTAATGTTAATATTGGTAGAGATGTCAAGTTTGCTTTAAAATTTTAAGAAATTTTAAAGGTTTATGACGGGATGGTATCCTTAGGACCTAAACAGGATAGTACTTCTACAGGATGAAGAGAAGAATTGATAACTATCCCAAGATAGTAGTTCGGATTATCTCATAAATGAAAAATTTTCAAGAATGAAGTTAGGTAGTACAAATAAGGTGTTAAGATTTCGCTGAGTGGTAAGGCACTATCGTGTCTCTAGATCGTTTTAAAGAATTCGGGTGGTTTATCGAGTTCAAGTAGGAAATCAATCTGAATATAACCCTAGTACAACTACTCTCAGTATTTGAAAATTTTAAGTCAAATATAGTTAGTCAGACTATATTCCACTGTCCCTAGGTTAAATATAGGTGACTAGTCTATATTTAGCCAAGGTTCGATAAAATTTTCAAATACCTAAATTAGGTATACTTGTGATATGTCCGTTGCTTTCGGGAAACTGTCCACTAAACAAAGGCGATGTCAAACCCTTCAGTTGCAAGTCCCGCCCATACAAGACTTGTAACGTATGTTTTCATATTCCATTGCATAGAAGATAGTAAGGGTAGGTACGTATGGAAAGGAAGTTTTAAGTAGTTCTAAAATAGAACATACTTGGCCAGGATCACGAACTTTTAACAATGAAGGTTTCAGAAGAAAACTTTGATGAATGTAGGGCTGAACTTCAGCTTTTGTAGATGATGGATTTGTTTGTCCTTTAGAAAATCTCATATTTCTTGTTTGGAAATCGATAGATTGTGATGGGTTTTTGATAAATCACAATGTCTCGGAAGTAGATTAGACCATTGTGTGACTCAAAACATTTGAGAAATGATTAAGACCATTGTGTCATATAATGTCCAGGAAATAGAAAAGACCATTGTAATTAGTTACAATGTCTTGGATATAAAATGTTGGAGTAGGAACATGATTGGGAGAATGTGATTGTGTCGAAATGCCATAGAATAGACATGTGTAGATATGTTTAGATAAAATGATTGAAAATAACTCGAATGTATATATAAATATACTTATATGTTTATATAGCATAAAATGCTTAATAAGTTCATAATCGTCTGGAGGATGGAAGACACGAAGATCGGAAGGCTATAAAATGTTTTTGCTTGTAGTGTGGTTATAGTTTAGGTCTCAATTAGACCCGTTTCTCTATAACCATGGATCTGGTACCAATCTGTAACACCCCCAATTCATGGATGCAGCGGAATTCGAACTGGGTGTTACTTGACGGCGCAATAGTCACAATAATAGAAAACGAACTCCAATTGAGTCGTTTTAAAAGATTTATCATTCAAATTGTATAAATATCAGAGATTACAAAATGAGGTCCCAGATGGTTCCATGTTTACAATTTACATTAAATGAGTTTTTAAATGATAATAAAATTTATAGCCCTCTTGAGTATCCGTGCCCTTCCGTACCATCCTTGATAGTCATGAACCTGAAATACATGCTTGAGAGGTCAACACAAAGGTTGAGTGGAATTCGTAGAGTTTAGTTAAATCGTTTGAACACAATAATCGTAGTGTGAGCTATAGACTCACACTCATAGTTAGAAAACAAAATCGTTATTTATTTCACTAAGCTCATGCAACCAAATCATTAACATCGAACCAACAAAATTGGCATTATAGAAGCCCTATCAAGGTACTTTTGCCATTATACCGCTAAATCTCAAATATAGTGCATTTGTGTGAACTCATCGTTGTTCAACACAAATGGGATCCGTCAATTCCAATAGATCTATTCACAATATTCGCGCTCACTATAGGTAGTGACTAATGGTTCATGATATAGGGACTTCGAACATGGCAATCGTTACTTAGTGACAATAAACATAGTCGGGTAGCATACAGTAGAAAGCATTGTGTTCGAGTAGAAAAATAATAGCATGTATTCCCCCCATGGGTTTGTAAAATAGTTAAACAATAGAAAGTGGGGCTACGAACTCACCTTAAGTTATGTAGTGAGTAGTGAATGTGATGGTCGAATCGCGAAGGTTTCTACGAGCAACCTATAATAGAATGTTGCGACTTAGGATCGGAGTAAAGAATATGAAAAAGTGCCTATATATATATCTTGCATCTAGTCCATGATGTGGTATGATGTATATTGTAAGTCTTTGAAAGAAAAGATTCAAGAAACATGTATGTTTTATATATCGTTCAATACCGTTCGGGCCGACATAATTCAGAAGTCATGTTAGTAAGCGTTCGAGGAGCCAGGACACTTTAATTCGTAAATCCACAACTCATCTCGACGGCTTACATAATGAACTCCTCACATGAGGCTCCCTACTATTGTAGTAGTTGATAAAATATATAGATATAAGTTTCGATCCGAAAAGTTACATGTCCGATATTTGAATAAACTTAGGAAAGTTTATTATTACATGAAGATTGTTATTAGGGGAAGTTTCATAAGTCTTGTATGACCATTTTTCTTTGTAATATCTCATGGTTCCTTTTTAAGTGAAGTAGATCTAAATTGAATGTTCAAGTTATTGCCAACTCCTTGTTTCAAGTTTTCGCCTAAGTAAGTTTATATGGTCCTTTAGTCATGGCCTTGCCATGACCTTTGGTCATTGTTCCATGGTCATGAGACTCAACCTTGGCTCTAGCCATGGTTGTGGTCTTGATTCTAGGTCATAAGACCTCTTGGTCTTTATAAACCATAATCTATATTATGACTTTGGTCTAAAAATGGGCTGTTAAGAATTTGAAGAAATTATCACTCGGAAAGCGTTTTCAGGGCTCGAGCTTCTTTGTACCTGAACAAAAACGTCGTTCCGGACAACTTTCATGTTTTAACTTTTTGATGAATCGGACCAGAAGGGTGACTTTCAAAATGGCAGAATGCAAAACAGTAGGGTATTGACAGTTTTGGCGTTTTGGTTTCGCTAATTTCTTATGGCCATAACTTTTGACTCGTGTACTCGTTTTGGGTGATTCAAATTGCTATGTGTTTCCTTGTTAAGTCCTCTTTAACAGTAAGTAAGTTTCAAATATCATAGTTATACTATTTTGGTCGTGGTTCTCCATAAAAGTCACTAGTTTACTTGTTTAAAGATCATAAGTTAAGATATGTATATCATAACTTGTTTTACTCATTTTTATACATCATGGACATGATAACAAGACAATATATAGCATGAATGATATGTAAATAACATGAACATGATTATTTAACAAGAAGCAAGTTAGGGTTTTGCTTACAACTTTTGGCTTTCAACAAAGAAAGGAAAGTTAACATGTAAGGATAGGACTTTGATAGACTTTTGCTTCAACCCACTTCACTTCAAGCAATCTTTCTACTCTTGTAATCTTGAAAGAGAGATGATGAAAGTTGAGGTGACTTGAGTGGATTCAAACTCAAGAGAAATCACCAAAGTTTATGTAGTTTGGAAGTGTTTGATGAATCAAAACCAAACTATAGTTTCAAGGTTGATGTTGCACTTGATTCTTGCATAGAATTGGAAGAAGATCAAGCAAAGGAGATGGTGTTGGTGTGGTGGATATGGGGCGGCAACATGAGAGGGGGAGGGTATTTATGGGTGCTTGAGGAGGTTAGAATATGGGACTAGTCAACACTTG
>JARVZY010004438.1:0-28444 GCA_030686995.1 Artemisia argyi
AAACAAGCATACAAAATTAATTTTAATCGTTTAAATTGGTTTGCCCTTAATATCTATCGACTTAATTTGTCCTTAATATATCCTAATATTGATTTTTCAAATGTACATGTGTTGGTAAACAAATCTTGCAAGGATACTTGATTTTGGACAAATTGTGCAAACTTAATAAGGGAAACATAACCTCCAAATTTGCGACCACCTAGAAACGTAATATTGTGATTTAAAAAATTACTTCTTGTTTTATTTTTTAAATCTAGTGGTAATCATGCTGCCGTGCTTTCTTTGGCCGCAAAAATGCGTGGCATTCCGGCATACGTAGTGTTGCCCAGGAACGCACCGAGGTGCAAGGTGGAAAATGTTAAGAGATATGGGGGCAAATATCATATTTAGTGACAGTAACATGTTATCTCGAGAGGAGATAACAAAGAAGGTACTACGTGACACTGTGGCTGTTCTCGTTCCTTCATCTAATGATACCGTATCATAAGGTATTTTAAATTATTTGAGTTTTTAATGCTTATAAATATTTGAACTAGTGGATTTAATAACAGATTACATGTCAAATATAAGGTTCTTGCCAAATATTAAGATTTTTGACTTGTTAAAAATTTAGAGAGTTAAAAACGAAGCTATTTGACGACTTGTAGGTCACGTAGTATGATCGTGAACATCAACCAAACACACGTGACCTACAAGTCGTCAAATAGCTTCGTTTTTAACTCTCTAAATTTTTAACAAGTCAAAAATCTTAATATTTGGCAACAACCTTATATTTGACACGTAATCTGTTATTAAATCCACTAGTTCAAATATTTATAAGCATTAAAAACTCAAATAATTTAAAATACCTTATGATACGGGCATCATTAGATAAAGGAACGAGAACAGCTCCTGTGTCACGTAGTACCTTCTTTGTTATCTCCTCTCGAGATAACATGTTACTGTCACTAAATATGATATTGCCCCCATATCTCTTAACATTTTCCACCTTGCACCTCGGTGCGTTCCTTGGTAACACTACGTATGCCGGAATGCCACGCATTTTTGCGGCCAAAGAAAGCGCGGCAGCATGATTACCACTAGATTTAAAAAATAAAACAAGAAGGAATTTTTTAAATCACAATATTACGTTTCTAGGTGATCGCTAATTTGGAGGTTATGTTTCCCTTATTAAGTTTGCACAATTTGTCAAAAATCAAGTATCCTTGCAAGATTTGTTTACCAACACATGTACATTTAAAAAGTCAATATTAGGATATATTAAGGACAAACTAAGTCAATAGATATTAAGGGCAAACCAATTTAAACGGTTAAAATTAATTTTGTATGCTTATTTTATATGTACCCTTTGTTTTAAACAAATGTTGATACCCATAAATATTTTTTACGCTGAAATTATTGAGTTTGACCTCAACTATCAAAGTATCCTTAGCAGCAGTGATACCTTACCTGCTATGAGTTACAACTCCTGTTCTTCATCGAGTGAAAAAACAGCATTCGATGCACCTCTAAATTTAAAAGCTCCACTAATATAATCATCAAAGAAAAAAACATTACATAAAGATTTAAAATCCTTATAATGAGCAAAAATAGACTCAATTAAATAACAAATAAAGGTGGAAGTTTAGATTTGTTAAAAGCAAAAAGACCGAGAGACATAGAAAGTATATTTTTAAGACATAATACCTCTTTAATTTCACTAAAAAAATTCGGAATTACATGAAGTTATGTGTTTTATGGGTTATACATGTTCGTTTCAGGTCAACAAAAAGTTATGGTTTTGAAAAGAAAAGAAGACATTTTTTTTACCTCTTCTGGAAACACTCGCATTTAAAAAATAGGGTTTTTTGTGACATAGAGTTTAGGCTCGTCGAGGACATAACTGTGGTTTTATGGATATGGGGCTTTATCAAAGCATGTGCATTTATTATGGATTTAATATCAGCGGCATATTTCTTCATTGTTACTGCAAGATTACGTAAGAAATTTTTTGTGATTAGTTTTGAAAGAGAGAAAGATAAGAAAGAGACTGTAAAAGAAAACGAATGGTCTTGCGAACTTGAACAAGAACTCCAAACTCGTTTCTGGATTTTGGTTTAGAACTTCGGTATTTTAGTATAGAAGCGTGTAAGGTTTGTGTATATTGTGATTATGAACAAAGATTGTGATATCTAATATATTACTAACACATCGATAACTTAGGGATTTCGAGATCAAGCCCGTTAATCATGGTATAACTTCGGTATTTTAGTGTAGAAGCGTGTAAGGTTTGTGTATATTGTGATTATGAACAAAGATTGTGATAACTCCCCCTTATTTCCCTTCCAAAAACTCGGCCTAACTCTCCTAAAATCCCTCCCTAAACTGATCCTAAATATCCCCCTCATTCTCAATGTTCGGCATTCAAAAAAAAAATATATATAATAAAAAAAATATATAAAAAAAATAAAAAAAGAGAAGAAACCCTAAAAATTAAAGAAACTTCGGCCTCCCTCCTTTTGCAGCTGCTAATCGATCCAAAACCAAACCAAAGGAAGTTTTTGGTGTTCTTGATCATGTTCTTGTCCAAGGTAATCTTGTTCACGTCATGTTTAATCCATTTGAAGCTATTGAATAAACCCTAATCGCCATGTTTCTTGTTTGTGTTTTCTGCCGATCGTACCATCCAAGAAGAAGGGAGAAGAAGGAGTTGATTCGATTGTGTTGTTCTTACTCTTCGTTAGTCTTCAAGGGTATTTGTATCATCCCTTTTTCGTTCAATCCTTGATGTCTTTGCAAATAAAAGTGTTTTCTCTATTTGCCGCGGTCAGGGTACCTTGATAGCTCCAATAAGTGGTTTGTATATTCTTCAATCATCTAGGAATTAATATTTATACATCTAAGTTATTTGGTTGGTTTATACCTTTAATTTTCACATGAATCAATTAAAAACACATGTACGACGTAGGTGGTGGTTTAATATCCGAGGTGTTGATTGGAGCGAAATCAAAGAATCCTGCCATACGGGTCCTGGGTGCCGAGCCAAAAGGAGCGGATGATGCAGCACAATCCAAAGCATTTGGTAGGCTGATAACCTTTAGTGAAACCAACACAGTTGCTGTTGCTGACGGGCTTCGAGCTTCCCTCGGAGATCTTACTTGGTAATTAATATTATCTTAATTTACAGCTCTTCATCAGCACGCACCTTAAAACATACATACATTAATTCGATAATCACACACATACTATACACAGGCGCAAGGAAATGCGATTTCACGGTTTCACTTATTACATTCATAGTGTTATGATTATAAACGAGATGTTTAACGAACGAGCCGAGATGTTATGGTTATAGACGAGATGTTTAACGAACGAGCCGAGATGTTATGGTTATACACGAGATGTTTAACGAATTGTCAAACAATGATATTCAAAAAATTAGAAGGTTTAAATCATACCTGTGACTGGAGTTAGTGGTCTATCCCTTTTCCTTTTTGGAACAAAAGGTGCAGCGTCCTCTTCCTTTTCCTCGTAAATAAAAATAGTTCAGGGTTTACGGCATGGACATTGTATATCATAGACCTGGGCAAGTGTTCGGTTGCCAGCAGAAATGCGAAGAATCTGAATAGGGAAAAGAAATAGGTAATCGGATACAAAATTTACATCAATTAAACATAAAAAAACATTAAGTTATAAAAAATCTAGGACGTTCAAAATATGAGAAATGCAACAACCAAAAATGATGTAGCCACTGCATTTGTGTGAACGGAAATCTCATGCAGTAGACAAAACACTAATTTTCCTAGTTGATTTCACTCATCAACCAAAACGACCACATGTTCTACTGTCATTTTTCCCATGACAACCCTTGCTAATTTTTTAGTTTCTTCATTTTTTTTTTATTTATTTTTTTTTGATGCATCAAGAGGATCCAAAACAACCTCTAATTCATAATTGTTTCGGCTTATATAGCCGGTTTATGGTTATTTGGTTTTGGACTTATTTTGGACTTATTTTTATAAGCTTAGTTTGTGCGACTTATTTTAAAGCTTTCAGCTTATATAAGTTGAAAATTATCAAAGTAAGTCACCAAAGTGAGCTTATGAAAGAAAAGCCGAAAACCAAATAAGCAAGCATAATATAGATATACTAATCAATACCTCAACTATATTCAATAATTCAAACACTTTTGTGAATTACTTTGATAAGTTAGGAATCCATCCCTATTTCTTCTTCGACCCTGCGTTGGTCCTGTTTTTGCTCCTCCTTTCTGTTCCATTCCCAATTACTCCCGTTAAACATACCTCAATGCCATTCTAGATTAAAAACCTCCTAGAACATAACATTGGAATCTGTAAATCAAAAGAAAGACCACATTCACAACATGGAACAAAAGGCAATTAAGTCAAAAGAAGACCACAATTACGGACACTTTATAATCTGATAAGAAGTTCACTTTGTCACAGCCTCCTATGTTTTTTATAATCTGATAAGAACTTGACATTAACAATCACAAAGACGGTCAAAATAGTTATTGTTTTATCGGAACACTACAATTTTTTTTTGTAAAAAATGTTCACGATTACTTATTTAAACAGGATATACGATTATTATCAGCTTTTAAATATATCAATTCTCCCTTTCCCCATCTTTAGGATCTTTTGATCTGTTGTTTGTTTCAGTTTAGTATAAAGGTCTTTTGTTATTTATATGATTTGATTGACTGCTAGTATATGCATTTGTTCCTGTTGGAAAGAAAAAACATTGTCAAAAGACATAGTATGTTTGGATGGAACAGATGTATCCTTTAAATATCAAACACTAACAATTAAAATTCGTAGTTGTCTTTAAATAGAGCTTAAATTTTGACAGTTACCTTGGGTTCCATCAACCGTAAATTGTTCAGCAACAGAAGACACGACAGCGTTATAGCTGGTCTGCAAATTAGGTGTGGCAAAATGTTTCTGCAATGTATGCTCATGATCTTTAGTTGTTGATGAATGACTCTATTCAGCATCGTGCACAGATATTGTATTTGATGCTGCGAAGAAAATAGAAGCATACAGATCAATGTTAGTTTTCTGCATTAAATACATATAAACAAAAACGTGATTGTGTAATCCAAAAGTAAAACCGTTTAAATCAGAATCTATTGCGTTATATTGGGGTACATCAGGTAGCCCATCTTCATTTGCAGCAACATGAGGTCGTAAACCATGTTGTAAATAATCTTTAGTAACAGGGCCTGTGGCAGTGGCAGTTGCATCTTGGGCATTATTTTTTTTTTGCTGTCGTTGCCTTTTACGGCTAGGCGCATCTGCATTTTGAAAAGTAGTCTCAATATTAGGTCACATTCCTTTGAAAAAATTGTTTGATTTTTATAAAACAAAGTTTTTAGTTTTTACGACAAGTTTTATCAAAACAATTCTAAAAGGTGTATATGTTGTTTCTCGAGGCACTCTTGTGATTTAATAATATTCTTTTGAATATTGTAAGTTGGTATTCATTTTGAAACTCTATTGATTTAATAATATCGTTTTCGGACGATTTTTGTGCGCTAGCCGAACCGGTGGTGACTCCGGTTCCCGGTTGAGCCCGTTGGTCTGGTCCGTATTTTAAAATCATATGTAATATTAACTAGTTTTTACATATAAATTGTATGAAGTTTTGTGTGTTTTATTATGTTGTACAATGTGTATAATAACAAGTATTCTTCATGTTAGGGGTGTTTTAAGAATAACATTTATTAGGTAATTATTTTTATAGACGTTTTCTTTCCTTACATAAAATTACTTTGTATTTTCTTTTTATATTTCAAAAAAAAAAAATTGTCTACAAAAAGTGCTTTATAGGGTTGCAACCAATGCTATTATAGATGTACTTATTAAAATCTGCCATTATAAGTATGTGTTGAATCTTAATTTTTTAAGTCTTCCATTTTAGGAATGTCCCAAATGCTTTATATTGTAGTATAGATAGATATGTGTAAATGTATATAATCATATAAATTAACAATTAGCACTTTGCTCCTTTGTATACATTCCTTTGAAAAAATCGTTCGATTTTTATAAAAAAAAATTTTAGTTTTTACGACAAGTTTTATCAAAACAATTCTAAAAGGTGTATATGTTGTTTCTCGAGTCACTCTTGCGATTTAATAATATTTTTTTGAATATTGTAAATTAGTATGCATTTTGAAACTTTATTGATTTAATAATATCGTTTTCGGACGATTTTTGTGTGCTAGCCGAACCGGTGGTGACTCCGGTTCCCGGTTGAACCCGTTGGTCCGGTCCGTATTTTAAAATCATATGTAATATTAACAAGTTTTTATATATAAATTGTATGAAGCTTTGTGTGTTTTATTATGTTATACAATGTGTATAATAACAAGTATTCTTCATATTAGGGGTGTTTTAAAAATAACATTTATTAGGTAATTATTGTTATAGACGTTTTCTTTCCTTACATTAAATTACTTTGTATTTTCTTTTTATATTTCAAAAAAAATTGTCTACAAAAAGTGCTTTAAATGGTTGCAATTAATACTATTATAGATGTACTTATCAAAATTTGCCATTATAAGTAAGTGTTGGATTTCAATTTTTTAAACCTTTCATTTTAGGAATGTACCAACTGCTTTATAATGTAGTATAGATAGATATGTGTAAATGCATATAATCATATAAATTAACAATTAGCACTTTGCTCCTTTGCATACTTTGCTTTGAAAAAATCGTTCGATTTTTATAAAACAAAGTTTTTAGTTTTTACGGTAAGTTTTATCAAAACAATTCTAAAAGGTGTATATGTTGTTTCTCGAGGCACTCTTGCGATTTAATAATATTTTTTTGAATATTGTAAATTAGTATGCATTTTGAAACTCTATTGATTTAATAATATCGTTTTCGGACGATTTTTGTGGGCAAGCCGAACCGGTGGTGACTCCGGTTCCCAGTTGAACCCGTTGGTCCAGGCCGTATATTAAAATCATATGTAATATTAACTAGTTTTTACATATAAATTATTTGAAGCTTTGTGTGTTTTATTATGTTGTACAATGTGTTTAATAACAAGTATTCTTCATATTAGTGGTGTTTTAAAAATAACATTTATTAGGTAATTATTGTTATAGACGTTTTCTTTCCTTACATTAAATTACTTTGTATTTTCTTTTTATATTTCAAAAAAAATAGTCTACAAAAAGTGCTTTAAAGGGTTGCAACCAATGCTATTATAAATGTACTTATTAAAATTTGCTATTATAAGTAAGTGTTGAATCTTAATTTTTTAAGCCTTCTATTTTAAGAATGTCCCAAATGCTTTATAATGTAGTATAGATAGATACTTGTAAATGTATATAATCATATAAATTAACAATTAGCACTTTGCTCCTTTGTATACATTCCTTTGAAAAAATTGTTCGATTTTTATAAAACAAAGTATTTAGTTTTTACGGCAAGTTTTATCAAAACAATTCTAAAAGGTGTATATGTTGTTTCTCGAGGCACTCTTGCGATTTAATAATTTTTTTTTGAATATTGTAAGTTAGTATGCATTTTGAAACTCTATTGATTTAATAATATCGTTTTCGGACAATTTTTGTGGGCTAGCCGAACCGGTGGTGACTCCGGTTCCCGGTTGAACCCGTTGGTCCGGTCCGTATTTTCAAATCATATGTAATATTAACTTGTTTTTACATATAAATTGTATGAAGCTTTGTGTGTTTTATTATGTTGTACAATGTGTATAATAACAAGTATTTTTCATATTAGGGGTGTTTTAAAAATAACATTTATTAGGTAATTATTGTTATAGACGTTTTCTTTTCTTACATTAAATTACTTGGTATTTTCTTTTTATATTTCTAAAAAAATTGTCCGCAAAAAGTGCTTTAATGGGTTGCAACCAATGCTATTATAGATTTACTTATTAAAATTTGCCATTATAAGTAAGTGTTGAATCTTAATTTTTTAAGCCTTCCATTTTAAGAATGTCCCAAATGCTTTATAATGTAGTATAGATAGTTATGTGTAAATGTATATAATCATATAAATTAACAATTAGCACTTTGCTCCTTTGTATACATTCCTTTGAAAAAATTGTTCGATTTTTATAAAACAAAGTTTTTAGTTTTTACGGCAGGTTTTATCAAAACAATTCTAAAAGGTGTATATGTTGTTTCTCGAGGCACTCTTGCGATTTAATAATATTTTTTCGAATATTGTAAGTTAGTATGCATTTTGATGATTTAATAATATCGTTTTTGGACGATTTTTGTGGGCTAGCCGAACCGGTGGTGACTCTGATTCCCGGTTGAACCCGTTGGTCCGGTCCGTATTTTAAAATCATATGTAATATTAACTTGTTTTTACATATAAATTGTATGAAGCTTTGTGTGTTTTATTATGTTGTACAATGTGTATAATAACAAGTATTCTTCATTTTAGGGGTGTTTTAAAAATAACATTTATTAGGTAATTATTGTTATAGATGTTTTTTTTTTTCTTACATTAAATTACTTTGTATTTTCTTTTTATATTTCAAAAAAAATTGTCTACAAAAAGTGCTTTAAAGGGTTGCAACCAATGCTATTATAGATTTACTTATTAAAATTTGCCATTATAAGTAAGTGTTGAATCTTAATTTTTTAAGCCTTCCATTTTAAGAATGTCCCAAATGCTTTATAATGTAGTATAGATAGATATGAGTAAATGATGTATTTATCTTTTTATCATGAGCTCCTACTAGAGATAGAATTACTCCTACAATTCTATCCTAAGTTAAACACAATTTGCTTTGTTTTACTTTGTTGATAGTTCATTAGAGTTAAATCCTAATCCGGTTCTATCTCTAAATGACTTTTGACTCTTTAAACAACATACAAGAGCTTTTGAACTTTTTTCAAATTTAGGAAGCATTTTTTCTTTTTCATTTTGCTTTTTAATCTCATGTTTGTAATCTAGACATAATTTAGATTCTAGATCAATTTCAACATTACTCTCAAGTCTAGACATTTTATCTTCTAACAAGATTTCCTTTTCAAAGTTATTCACAAAGGATTTTGAAGACTCATTGTTAAAGATTGTTTTTAGGTTCATGTTACCTAAAAGTTTAGACTCGTTTTCAAATTTAGAAAACTCTAAGATAAAAGTGTCAAAGCAAAAATGTTTGGTTTCAACATGTACCTTGCTTGTTGTTTCAATAAATTTACAATCACCCACCGGATCATTGTTTTCGTCTACATACGTTTCATTCCATGATTCGCAAGCAAGTTCATCACGACACACGTACTCATCTTCACTTGTACCTTCATTTAAAACATTTAAACTAGTAGCACATGTATTAACTTCTACTACGTGTCTATCTATTAGTTTTTCTAAAACTTCTAATTCATATGTAAGATCAAATTGATCATCTTTGACTTGACATATTTCTTGATGAAAGTTGATTATATTTTTCCAAATATCATTAGCCGTTTGACAAAATGCATTCTTTCATATTTGATACTTGATAAAACTTTATAAATCATTATCTTAGCTTTAGTATTTTTATCAAGTTTAGAATAGTCAACTTGGTTTTCAAAACTTGTTTTCTTTTGTTTGAAATCACCAAAAGAAATAATATGCGAAGGATCTTGATCAATTGATTTTACATAGTTTTCAAAATTACTTTCCCATTCAAGGAAGTTTTCTTTTTCAAATAGCGGTGGGTTTTGAATAAGTTGCCCTTCTTTGAGATTTTCAAAATCCATGGATCGATCCAAGTTTTAAAATACATTCTATTTTAAAGATCTTGAGTAACGTAGCTCTTGATGCCAATTGTGGAAAACTAGAAGGGGGGTTGAATAGTTTACCGCTTTTTAACTTGATTATCCCTTAAAAGACTTTACGTTTGCTTAAAGATATAAACACAACTTTACATGTTCAATTCTTTGAAAAGCTTTACGTGTGAATAACAATCTTAACTTTACTTGTTTAGTTCTTTGAAAAGCTTTACGTTTGTTTAAAGATATAAACACAACTTTACTTGTTTAATTCTTTGAAAAGCTTTACGTGTGATTAACAATTCTAACTAAAGACAATATGTAATAAGCAAAGATAAAGAAAGAAACGATCAAACCACAACACGATTGTTTATCGTGGTTCGGCTACAAGGACTCTTTTTCCTTGCCCTATATCCACGCCCCGAGTTTTCAACTCGAGAGTTATAAGCACTAATCAACAAGCTCCTTTCCCGGTGGAGAAACCTTTACAACGTCGCTTACACTTTTACCGATACTAAGCTAGATGTCGCGTTCTTTTACACGGGTACAACCACTCCCATCGTCGCTTACACTTTTACCGACACTAGGCTAGATGTCAAGTTCTTTACCAAGGGTACAACCACTCCCGTTAGTTCTTTTACAAGGGTACAACAACTCCCGACACACTATGTATTTTGAGGCCTAAAATACTAACCGATCACTTCTATACAAGATACACATGAAGTATAAACTACCAAAGTCTATACACAACAAAGCTAACAAGTCTTGCAACTTAGAGTTGAAACTTGTAACTTCTTAGATGAATATGTGAACTCCTTTGCTACATAAGAGAATCACACAAGTTAGTAGCTACTGGGTATAATGAGATAATATATGTAAAATATGACTCTAAGTGATGACTCAAAACTAACAAATGGTTTGGTATTTATAGCAAAACATTCTGCAGGTCTGGCGGATACGGCGGAACCCTCAAAAAGGTTCCGCCCATGTATCCCCAGGGTACCGTCAGGGCTGCAGTTGGTTTTGCAATAAATCTTCTAAACCAAACAAGGTCACATCACATGAATACTAGTCAAAACACAAACTCGCACAAGAAAACTTATGGTTAGTCAAAAGGAAATGTAAACCTTAGTGTATAATGTATAATGAGAGAGTAGTCTAGGTGAAGACCTCTAGGAGTTGATGGAATGGGAGAGATGAACCTAAAGAGACGGGTCAAGAGCATTCCATACGGCATAGACGTTGTGCCTTGCATGGGAATGTCGGCCATTCTCTTGGTCATGTAGTAGGCAAGGTTGAAGGGTTGCCTAACGGACAAAGAGTAGAGCATGTAGCAAAGGCAAACATTGATGAGAAAGTCAAACACACTTTCTTTCCATAAATGTATAATGACAAACTTACCATAAATGTGATGTGATATTTCTATTTAAAGAAATAAATGTGATGTGACAAGACATTTTCTAATTTAAGAAATAAAAACATTGTTTTGTTTAAAAGGAAATGTAAACCTTAGTTAAACAAGAATTAAACACTTAAAGTGATGATTTACTCTTAGCTAAAGTTCATACTTTGTCATTAACAAAACTTAGCAAAGATCGTAAAATATAAATAACGTTTTTAGGCGATATTAGTATTAACAATCTCCCCCTTTTTGTTGATGACAAAACATAAATTTTATTTATAAGTAAGTCACTAGTTTTAGTGTTAAGTCTTATAAAGTTAGTATAAAAACTTGTTTTTGCTAAGATGATGTGATATGAAAAAAATTTTTTTGAAACAAGTTTATATATAAATTCTCCCCCTTTTTGTCGAAACAAAAAGAAGAGTAGCGAAGCGGAAGTATGCACTTGCTCCCCCTTGGACAATACTCCCCCTAAATGGAGTGCCAAGAGAGGAGACATGAATTTTGACCCTACAAAACAAAATGTTAGTTGCCACACAAGACAAGTCATGAAAGCATTTCATGTCTAGAACACAACTAAGAGTTGTGAAGTGGAATAATGCAACACTCATGCTCCCCCTTGAATATTACTCCCCTAAATGGAGTATCAAGGAAAGGAAAACATGGATAATGATCCTACAAAAAGAAAGGTTAGTTTCTAAAACACAAGATATATGTATGCTACCATATCAAGGTATAGTTCACTCATCATACCTAAATGGTAAACAAACAATGCAAACCTTGTAGTAGAATGAAATTCATTTCATGTAAAATTTTGCTTCTTAGAGAGTCAAAGACAAGAAATTAGGACAATATCATCCTACTTCTTAAAAATAAAGAAAAACAAAAATAAACTAAGAACATAAAATGCTACAAGGAAATCATCATTTTCCTTAGTGAGAAACATTTTACAAAAACAAGGCTAAGGTTGTTTAAGGATGAAAATGTGTGTTGGAGGGTGTAGCGGGTTTTGTTTTGAATGTTGTGGAGGTGACACAGTTTTGGTTTGTTGGTTTAAATGGTGAAACATTTTCCAAAAGAAACGGTTTTGTTTCATTTTGGAGACTCTAAACATGAGATGATCCAAAATGTGGTTTAGGATAAACCTCATTTCATTGGTTAGAGGACCATGGATGTCTTTGTAGATAGGGTGAAACAACAATGGTTTTGGGTGGTGATACTCTTGTTGTGGTGGTTGGTTGTGGTCAAAAGACTCATTTTGGTCAAGCAATGACCTTGGTTTTTCATTTGTGAAGGGTGGTGGTTTTATTGGTCTTGGTGGAAGATCATTGAGATGCTTCTATTTTCTTATACGAAGAAAATAGAGATTCAAAGTGTTGGGAAGGTTCTTGTGGTTGTTGTCATTGAACAAAGTGATGGAAGCTTGGTTCTCCGGAAGGATTACCATGAAGGTTTTTGTAAATGGGGTGAAACACAAATGATTGTAGGTGTGTATGACCTTGATCATTTGGAAAAATTGAGGGTCTAGCAAAACGGTAGGCCAACCGTTCTACCAATGATGGTTGATAAGGTTCATCATCTAATTGCTCACTTGATTGTTGTTGGGTTTCCATTTGAGCAATGGTGTCAACGAGTGACAAAGATGGAAGGCTTGATAATTTAGGTGATAGGTCTTCTAAAGTTTCCAAATAGGGTAGTGGTGATGTTGGTGGTGTATGGAAAAGTTCCATTGGTGTAAATGTTGGTGATCGATGGTTGAAAAAGTTTTTGATGGTTGAAAAGTGTATATGTTTGTATTGCCATGTTTGGGAGAGGATGTTGGAGTAGCAAGATTGAGGAAATCTTGAATAGTGGTCATGTTGATGTTGCAAGGTATTGAATATGGTGTTGAGGTAGTAAGGTTAAGGAAGTCTTGGATAGGTGAAGAAATGTCAAGTGATGAGCTTGATTTGATGGTTTTGTTGAAGCAACAAGGTTTAACACTAATCCTAGTGGTTTTAGCTTTATGATTCGGATGAGGTGTTTGATTTAGTCATCTCAAATCTTTGGTTTGCAAGAGTTTTGAGATTGAGAGAAGTAATGGTGTTGGTGTGAGTTTTGGGGTATTCTAAAGTGTTCAAACTTAAAAAGAATTATGGGAAGGAGTGTTTGGATTTGATGTGTTCCATACAAAGATTGAGGTTTCAAATGATTTGATGTCAATCCAATGGAATTGGGTGGAGTGAAAGACCAACATATGAACTCAATGCTTTGTGATCATGGGAAGTGATTTGGTTTGAAAATGTTCCAATGGTTTGAAGGATCCTTTAAAAGGTTTCCTTGGGTTAGTTATGTTTGAATTCAAATTTTTGGCGGGAAGTGACTTCCTAATTGTTTTAGTGAGTGAGAGTTGTCATAGTATGGTTATTGGAGGCAAGGGAAGATGTTTCTCACTAAAGAAAGTGATTTTACACTTTACAAGTTTTGAACTTAAGAAAAATGACAAAAATTTTCTGCAGGTGACTGGCGGAACCTGAGACAACACAGGCGGAACCCTCCTGAGGGTTCCGGCTGGTCCGTTGGGCCATTTCTTGATTGCCCAAAAAATACACTGGCGGAACCCATTTTTGGGTGCCGCCAGATCCGCCAGACCTGAAAAACTTGGCAGTCCACATTTTTGACCCGCGAGACGATTTTCAAATTTTTCGAAAACTTCTAAAAACAAAAATATAATTCATATCTGGTTAGGAAATGCAAAAATTGGACTTGTAAAGACGCATACCATTGGACTTTGACCGGGGGCTAGCAAATTTCACTATACTTAGTGAAATTATCATAAACTTGAAAATTTGACAACATGCCAAATGTTGTCTTCCTGCATCATTGTTAGTTCCTACAAGTTCCAAATATCTCACCAACATACAAATACATAACACGTAATGTTTAAACGACTAAATTGTTCAAATAGCACCTAGTGCCAAACACTCCTACACACCCGCTCTCATAGACGGTCAATCTTCTTCTTGAGCTTTCCAAGAAATCTCTCGATGTTTTTGAACATCCCCTTGGAAACGCCGACTCATTTGGAATATCCGAAAGTTGGAAAATTTATTCTAGAGGTGGGAGCCTAGAGTTGGAAAATGTTTACCTTGGGCTTTGTAGATTCTCCTATCACTTAGTGGGACAAAAGCGTGTGGAATGAGAGAGTAGTCTAGGTGAAGACCTCTAGGAGTTGATGGAATGGGAGAGATGAACCTAAAGAGACGGGTCAAGAGCATTCCATACGGCATAGACGTTGTGCCTTGCATGGGAATGTCGGCCATTCTCTTGGTCATGTAGTAGGCAAGGTTGAAGGGTTGCCTAACGGACAAAGAGTAGAGCATGTAGCAAAGGCAAACATTGATGTGATCCCGGTTTCCTATGGTGCTAATTACATTGGCTCTAAGGAGTTCTTCCCATTTCTTGAATTGGGGCTTGAGTTCATTGAATTCCATTCCATATGGGTCCTTGATGACCTCATTTCCGATTCTAGTTCTCCTAGTGTTGGTGTTCCTAATGAAGAGGTGGTCATGAAGTTCATCTTTGGACATAAGAGGGGTATCATAGGGATAGATGCGGTCAAAGAGTGTGTCAAGAGTTGAGAGGGAGTGCAAGTCGGAGTAGATGCAAGTACCATGGTTTGGGACACCTAGGATTTGAGCAAACTCCTCGAGAGTGAAGGAGTATTGATGACTACTAGCCCTAAAGTTAATAGACATGCGACCATACTCATCCTTGGAGGGGTGACGGATGCATAGAATTCTAAAATGAACCTAGAACAAATAGGTTCGTCGATTTCTAAGAGACACTCAAAGTTGATTGTGGCAAGTTCCGTGTAGAGGTTTGTACCTTCTAAGAAGGATGGATCAATGGTTCTACCCTTATGGACATATCGTTTTTCTAAGGCTTTGAAAACAACGATTTGAGTTTGAGTAAGACCTTTGGTTTTGTGGTGTTTGGGTAGGTACTTGATGGTGTCCTTGTGGTCGTAGTGAGTTAGAGGAGGCATGATGATTCCTAAAAAATTAAAATTTCACATTTTAGTCTAAGTAAACGACTATTGTAATGTGTATGTTCTAGTGTGTGCCTTTATGAAAACAATGTGGAGGTGCGGTTAACTTGACTCATTTTGATGCTTAAAAACATTTTATAATGCAAGTGATGTTTCAATGACGTTTTTCATTTGTTTTAACAATGTGGCGAACGGTGGTAAAGTATGGTTGACAACCGAGAGTGGATATGTGAAATGAGGTGGTGATTGCTTGACAACACTTGAAGCTTAGATATCTTCTTTGTGTTCTTTACTTGCTAGAAAGTTGAAGAGACGCATTTCATAATGAAATTCACTTGACTTTTGATGACATAGACAAATATGTTAATGAGAGTATGGATATGACAATTTCCCTTTGTTTCAAAGAGCGACACAATGGTGAACATAGGTTTATGTATCATGAAAGGTGGTTTAATCTTAATAGGTTAGGTTATAGAGGGGATGACACACTTGTTTGGTTACATTGTGGAATCTTCTTGTGAAGATGACTAGGTGGAGTTATTGGTGAAGATGATATTGACTCTTGGTTTCTTTGAGGGCATGGAAATGGTGGATGACTCGATATTGATAGGACAAAGGATAACTCGGTTTCTCATTTCACATTGGTTGTTTGAGGTTTGAGTGAGGAAATGGATGTTGGTAAGTTGGAGTTGTGAGTAAAGAGGTGTTTGGTTTTGAAAAAAAAAATAAAACATGCTGCAGACTTGGCGGACTAGGCGGAACCAAATGGAGGGTTCCGCCCGTATGGTCTGAGGGTTCCGTGGGAACTGCAGGGAAAAATTCAAAAGGGATTGTCTTGATTTTTTGGTTTTATCCTAATGTTCAAAACTAAGGTTTTAGGTCTTATGAGTCCTTGACTAAGCCTAGGGATGATGAATGCTTCTCATTCAAGAGGTTTTGTGAAAACGTTGATAGAATGGTTAACGTATAAGACTTTCTTAGTTAAGATGTTCCTCAATGAACACTTTTACCAAGACGATGATGATGGATCACAATATGTCAATTAAGAACATAATGGATTGAATTGTCGCTGAAGTCGATGCTTCCTTTGTTGAAGGTATAACAATGTTGATAAAATGAATTCCGTTGTTGACACGAATTTGCTTGTTTAAGCAGAGCTTGTTGATGTGCTTCTCCATCCGATACTAATTTGAGAACCTTACGTGTTTTGGAGAATCATTGGGTAAATAAGTATAAAAGTGCAAGTACCACTTGGGCTTTTCTTATCAACTTATTACCGACATAATTCCATTTGGCATACACTATGGTTTCTATCCCCGTTCTTTTGGGATACCATAATCCTAGTTGTGTAGTACCTTGTGATGAATCCAAACAAGCTCTTTCGAGAGAGTTGTTTTAGGATCTTCTCTAAAAAGAACTAGCACATAGACAAGCACTAAACATAATGTTTGATTTATTCGTTGTGAGAATAAGTAAACTTCCAAACATTTCTCTATGTTTAGTTTTACCTACAGATTTACTATTCTCATTCTTGATAAGTCATAAAGGACTTAATCATTGTGAACATGTGAATAACTATGATTGACTTTAAGTGATTATCCTTTGCTTTTGGAGCTTGCTTAAAAGAAAATCTTTCATAGATTTACATTAATTTCTATTTTGAAAGATCCATTTTATTTTAATGGTTGCTTTACTCTAATGTCCAAAAACACTTTTTATCAAATTTGTTTAAATCACAACTATGACTTATGAATCAAGTTTTTATGACCTTGTCAATATTGCTTGACTCATTGTTAGACACAAGACGAAAGGATGTTGTTTTTCAATCTTAATAGTTCATCTTCCTTATTATTGATCTTGACTTACTTGTCTTATCAATGTTGGACTTTCGACTAAGTCATCATCTACCAAAGATGATATCTTATAAGGAGGTGGTCTTTCATCGAATGTTAAATTCAATGACTCCTCGACTCTTTGGGTTTATTTACTTAAAACACTATGATGTGTAAATGTCCAAGAGATGCAACATCATAAGACTATGGGTCAAATTTGATGTGAAAATCCTAGATGTTTATAAATCATTTTCTCCCAATCATCCTAATGAATTCAAATGATTTATTTTTATTTGTGTGTCTTATATGAAATTTTAACAAGAGAATTGGTTGAATTTAAGACACAATTGAAAATGTAAGGTATAATGTCAAAAGACGTACTATAAATATCTATGAAATGTTGTGGTTTTGCTAGATTTGCAAGCATCACAAAAGTGTTGGTTGTCTCATCACTTAGGAGATTCTTAGTTAGCTCACTTGTAGACAAGTATTAAGTAAGACTCACTCAAGAGTTACTCGTGTCTTTTTCCGAAGGTTAAAAGAAGTAAAAACCCTTATATCTCCTACTAAAAGTAGTGTCTAAATCCTTTAATCACAAAAGATCTAATCCTTATTGCTACTTACACAACATAACCATCTTAGAGTGAAAACTACTAGTATCACTCATGATAGAACTTAATACTAATCAATATGAAACACTGAAAGGTAAGTTAAAGAGACGTGTACCTTTTAAGCTCCATAGATTAGCCATCAAGAAGATAATCATAAAGCAAATAATCTTGACTCGTAGAAGAGCTAAACTCAAATACTTATGACTCCAAGAAGGTTAGATAAATACATAAAAGTATTTGAACATGATATCTTTATCTTTTTATCATGAGCTCCTACTAGAGATAGAATTACTCCTACAATTCTCTCCTAAGTTAAACACAACTTGCTTTGTTTTACTTTGTTGATAGTTCATTAGAGTTAAATCCTAATCCGGTTCTATCTCTAAATGACTTTTGACTCTTTAAACAACATACAGGAGCTTTTGAACTTTCTTCAAATTTAGGAAGCATTTTTCCTTTTTCATTTTGCTTTTTAATCTCATGTTTGTAATCTAGACATAATTTACATTCTAGATCAATTTCAACATTACTCTCAAGTCTAGACATTTTATCTTCTAACAAGATTTCCTTTTCAAAGTTATTCACAAAGGATTTTGAAGACTCATTGATAAAGATAGTTTTTAGGTTCATGTTACCTAAGAGTTTAGACTCGTTTTCTAATTTAGAAAATTCTATGATAAAAGTGTCAAAGCAAAAATGTTTGGTTTCAACATGTACCTTGCTTGTTGTTTCAATAAATTTCCAATCATTCACCGGATCATTGTCTTCGTCTACATACGTTTCATTCCATGATTCGCAAGCAAGTTCATCACGACACACGTACTCATCTTCACTTGTACCTTCATTTAAAACATTTAAACTAGTAGCAATTATAAGTAAGTGTTGAATCTTAATTTTTTAAGCCTTCCATTTTAGGAATGTCCCAAATGCTTTATAATATAGTATAGATTACTCAAATTAAATGCATTGATAAGATAACGCAGATTAATAAGGTAGATACTCAATACATTGGTTCTTAACTTCTTATGCTAATATAACGTACGCATGATCACAAACTCTAAACAGATCGAAGGGGAAAGCTTCTATTTAACAAATACTTTCTATTTAACATGCATATTTTTACATTAAAAAATAAATAAATAAAAAACTATATCAGTAGCCGCCATTAACAATTACTCCATCCTTAACTCCTAAAACAAGAATCATCAACGATCCATCAACCAGAAATCAAAAGGTAAAAATTTATGATAATCTTTAACTATCTATTGTTGATTTGGGCTATGTTTGGCAAAAGTAGCTGTGAGCAGTAGCAGTGAGCTGTGAGCAGTAGCCAAAAAAGCTCACAGCTTCATAAAGAAGCATTGAGAAAAGAAGCTTTCCTAAAAAACAGCAAAACCCACAGCTCTCATGTCAAACGAACACTAAAAATAAAAAAACTCATTATTCACCACTCATTGCCCAAAAAAGCTCCAAAAAGCTTTGTGCCAAACATAGCCTTGATGTTAAACATGGGTTTAAATTAAACTTGGGAATAACTTGATTACTCAAAAAATCAATACAAAGGATTATGATATTCTTAAAGTATCCCATGAAGGTTAAACAATACTAGGATACACAACTGGATTCATTATAAACTTACATTGCTTTACAATATTTAAGCAAAACCTAAGTGCATACAAGGTTAGGAACTATGGTTATCTTTAAGTCTTTTATGTAGAATTTATGTTCAGCTTAAGTTTAAGTTCTTTTGGTGATTAAACTTAGGAATAACTTGATTACTCAAATAATCAATACAAAGGATTATGCTATTCATAAAGTATCCCATGAAGGTTAAACAATACTAGGATCCACATTATAAAGTTACATTGCTTTGCAATATTTAAGCAAAACCTAAGTGCATACAAGGTTAGAAAATATGGTTACCTTTAATTAATTATGTAGAATTTATGTTCAGCCTAAGTTTAAGTTATTTTGATGTTTATTGTTGAATTTATTTCCAAATTAGGTTTATGTTACTATATCATACTCAAATCTTACGATACATACCACCATTATTACAAGCTATAACAATATACAACCATATATGTACACAACAATTGATGTTTAAAATGTACACAGTTCGCTTATCAGATAAATTTTGAACATACCTTTATACGCGAAAAATTCTTACTTGGTGATGTGAAAATAGAATGGCCCAACAGTTTCTTTTTGAATACATGCACGACACTAATGAGTAATGATAATCAACAGGTAATACTTATTCCAACGCATTTACGTTATATTTTAATGGTTAAAAGATTATTTGAATCAAGTATGAGAATGAATGAAATATGTTTACATTACATTTGTCGCAACAGATGTTACCGGACATTTTTGATGAATACTTCAAGCCCAATAGTAACATGTTGTACTTGAACGGTACCGGCAGTTACCGTTACAAAACAGAGTTAAAAAACAAAAATGGAACATGGGTGCTTTGGGACAAAGAGTGGTCTGAATTTGTTAAATCGAATGTACCTATCAAAGCAACAACTATGCATTTCATCAGAATAGGAGTAGACGATTTCTATGTGACAGTATATGACATAAATGGGTCCGAGTGTCAAGGATACGATAGGTGTCAAATAGGACCAAAAATGATAAGGTGTTTGGCAACCTATGCTCCAGAAACCACGGTAAACCAACTTTAATATCATCAAATTTCCCATTTAAATTAACTTTAAATAATAGTCTTTGTATAACATTTCACTTCCACGTTCATATGTGAAGCTGCTACCAGGTGATTTCTTACAAGATATCTGGCAAAACAACTTCACCGTTGTCTATGCAGGAATAGGATTCCGAGATAAACACAAAAGGATTAAACCTTGAGAAGATAGCATGGTCAGGATGAATACATTCACAGGGTGCGCATGGGACGCCTTTGTTGACAAAGCAGGAATAGTGCCAAGACAAAAAATTGTATTTACAAACATGGAAAATTACACTGTATTAGCTGTGGTTATAGGAGGATATGATGGTCTAGGGCTGAGCAAGGAAGACATACGCACAACTTTGCTGAAAATACCACCAAGACCAATTCTTTACCGAGACCGACACGGTAAATCCAATGTTTTATTTGTCAATTTCACCTTTGAATTAAAAGAAACAAGTAACTTACAATCAATTATTGAATTACCGCATAATAACAGACTGAACTTATTATTGCAGACCCAAGAATGTATCACATCTGCACTTGGTACCACCATAATGCTCATGAAAATGAAGACAGTGTCGTTTACACACCATTCTATCCAGATGTTGGTTATTACTATAAAATGGTAAGAGACAAAAAAACCATGAACAAAACACAAAATTGACCTTGCAAACAGTTGAAACTAATACCCAAAACACCATTCTTGAAACAGGCTATCAAATCACTAGGATGACTTGAAGATGCACAAGTACAAGAGAGGAACGATCGTCCACATGAAATGGTGTTATTGAGTTGATTTACAGGTTGTTTTATACAGAAGCAACCCTTTTAAAATAAAAGCTTTGGTGATGGAGGGGAATTGGTATCAATTTGGCCTGGATTGTGGGTTTGAAGAAAATAAGATGATGCAACCGAAGCTGGTGCGGTTTGAAATACAATGTATCGATGGTGAACATCATCAAATTCAGATTTTCCATGTCTGCTAATATGGTGTCATATATTTACATATTTTTTGCTATCATTTAATGTTTCATAATGATCTGTTTTGTATGCAACATAACTTATATACGGTATTCATTTATCAGTTTGACAGTTTCATGTAACAAACCATGACGCAAAAATAGCTATAATATTTGCGAATCATGTTTATATCGTGGATTTATTTTTTTATGTTTCCTTTAAAGGCTTTAAGATAATTAGCACGTAAAATTTCAAAGCATCCCCGCCCATCGGTAATTTTAAGTTACAATCATAATTAAATTAAAACGTAAAATTACAAGTCATCACCATTGTATGTTTTTGTTGGTTAGCACAATGTTATCTTTAGGTTTAATGAGTTACATTGAATATACCTTTATTTATAGATTACATTGCGGAATATATTTTTGAATATATATATATATATATATATATATATATATATATATATATATATATATATATATATATATATATATATATATATATATATATATATATATATATATATATATATATATATATATATTCACATTAATTTCGCATTACAAATTTATAGTGTATATTTAGGTTTTGATATGTTAATATTTTAGGTTATGACATATTATAATTGTATTCCTTATCTTGTTTTATCTTTTATGTATTGATGATGTGAATTTAAGTATTGATATTCATATACATTTAAGTTAGAAACTTTTTGGTTTATTCTTTATATTGTCTTTACCTATTGATTTACAAATTGTATTTTATATCTTCAAATCTTTTAAAAATGTAAAACGATATTGGTTACTTAAATATCTTTTTTTAAAACAACAATACATTATTATTCATGCAAAACTGCCTATATTGTTTTTTACTTATTGATTTACAAATTTACTTTATATATGCAAATATTTTAAAAATGTAAAATGATTTGATCATTTAAACAATTCTTTTTAAAAAAAAAACGGTAATACATTGTTATTCATGTAAAATTGCATATAAAAGGAAGTTCAATATAAGTATGATTAATGTAAATTAAATGCAGAAGGATAAAAACAATTCATTTAATTAAAATCTTCGATTTAAAACACATACATGATAACCATTACATAATATTAAATAAACTACAATAAATATGCCAAATGTAATTCATCATAAAAATAGCATTCCAACCCCGCATCATCATCATCATCATCATAGGCTACTTTTGTTTCATTAGTATTAAGACCTTGAAGTTCTTTTTTGGATATACGGTATGATGCTACATACCTCATGAGTTTTCTAAAAGCAATCCTTTCTAATCCATCAATATTTTATAATCAAATAAAACTCAACACGCGTGATTTGAAGTTTGTAACATAAAAGCCAAAAAAAATATATGTACAGTAAAATAAGTGATAAACGTAATAGTCATAGAAAAAAAAAAAAAAAAAATCATAAAAAACCACTAAGCGGAAAGCAAATGCATTCTATTTTATATCACACATCTTTTTCGACACTGCTCGTGCCAGTCTTCTCAATGTGATATGTATCACCCTCTTCATTATCTGTTTCATAATCAGGTTGATCAAGCGTCTCACGTCTTCTTTTTTTATCACATATGTTTGATTCATCTATTGTAGGCAAACCAATGTTGGCATGTCCTTCCTGTGTTTATTTAAAACTTGTTTAACAATATAAAATACTATCTTAAACATGATGGGGAATCAAATAATATATCTTTGAAAACATTTGTTTGTTTTTCACAATGAATAATACCTCATTCATATTAGTGGTTACTGTTGTAGTGACATCAAATGAATCTTCTTTGATTTTGTTTGCAAAGCCATCTTCAACATCCTGCATATTTTTTTAAAAATCAAATACATATATATCTCTACATTATATATAACAGCAGGCGTTACACGTAGATAAATCAACAAAACGCCACCTCATTGCCATGTAATTGTCATTGGCAGCCATGCCATCACATTCTTGGCCATGTAAGCAACTTTTGATGCCACCTAAGCATGCATTTAACACCTTAAAGTACATGTCATCATTTTTTATCCACGTAAGCAACTATGTATTACATAATTCGGATATTAAGATCGGATTAAATATTTTTAAAAAATGAAGCTAGATGGATTTGAACCTGGGTCTGTTACTCTAGAATCAAGCGCCTCAACGAACAGAGCTAAGCCATCAGTTGCAATATACAATACAAACTAAAAATCATATAGTACATATGCATTCCTTAATTATAGTTTCATAATATCATCTGGATCTCAGCCCTACATACGCCTTTTTTTCTTCTAAAAACCCTAATATACAGTATGTATCTTTTCATGATTTAGAACATTTAGGTTGATAGATAGTTATGGATGGTGATATAACTCTAATAGATAGCAAGGAGGTTACCGAGGAGGTTGTGGTGATGCATGTGGAAACTGTTGTAGAAGTGGCCGGTGGAAAGATTGTAGAGACATTGTTTACAACAGCTGTTCTTGGTTCAAAGGAAGTGGACATGGTATCTCCAACCCTAACACTCCTTCAATTGCTTCCTGCTACCAGCATCAAAGGTATGTTTTTTGGTTTAAAAATTCAATTTATATTAGCAACTAATGTTAGATTGAAGTTTTAAAGCAAAAAAATCATAATACCATGAAAAAATTGCAAGATCAGATACGTACTAGGTTAACTTGGAATAACTTATTTCAAAATAATCTCTCTGCTATTTTTTTCATGACTGAAATTATTTGTTTGGCACTTGATCTATATATGCATATCAGATATATTTCAATCATGAAAGCATGTTGATACGTGGGGATTGCACCAAGCTTTACCTCTCAAGGGATCTTGCGAAGCTTACAACCCCCACCAGGCAGTGTACCTGATCGTTGTAGTATAGTATAGTGACAAGTACCGCGGGATTGATCGTTCAGCTAGGAATAGTGTCGCTAGGATTAGAAAACCTAAATACTAGTTCTAGAGATGAAGGATGATTATTTTTGTATTTTTATATTTTTTTAGAAGGCAAGTAAAAATCTCGGGTTTGAAGGATTTGGGCGGAATTAGTTGCTAGTCAACTAACCCAATACTAAAGATGCAATCAAAATAAAATACTAGAAATGAAAATAAACTAAATTAAACTAAGGTTGTGAGCAATAAGTGGATAAGTTGTGTTTACTTAGATTTCACTACTCCCTAGATATCTTTTACACGTTAATTACTTGTTATAGTTGCGTGGATGAAGGATTGTATTCCTTAATACCATTCATGGGGTGGCGCACTTAATTCCCCAATCCTATGAGTGCCTACTTCACTCCTATGTCGAGCCGGCTAAGAAGCTCCTAACATGGGATCATTAGAATTTACTCATGCATTAAATACAACCAATAAAACCTAGTGCACGTCAGTTCATGTTTCCTAAGACGTTCAAGCATGTTACCATTTGGAGATCTGCCAGTTTTCTTAAGCCTAACATCGAAATCATTCATCCAATACAACCATAAACAAGTAATCAACGCATAATTAACATCTAGGTTTCATTAGATCCAAGCAAACACAAGATAGATCTAGCCTAGCATGATGGAATTAAGACAAGAACAAGATATAGACAACCAACACATAGACATATTGATTGAATTAAAAGAATACTTATCTCAATTACACATGAAAGGGTTCAAGGGCTAAGAACCCTTGAAAAACCTGTAAAATTCGTACTAAGTTCGGCCTTAGGGTTTCTCCAAAACTTCTCCTTTTTATGAATGAAAATTAGAAAACTATATATAGGAAATTGAGGCTGACGGCGTCAAGACCAAATTGGTGACGCCGTCATCTCGCCGCCAAAAAAATTCTCATACTGCCTTGATCTACTTCTGACGCCGTCACGTTATAACTTTTTCCAGGCCGTCACGTATTTTACTCTTGACTCTCTACCTTGTGACGCCTTCATTTCTGTACTGGGTCGTCATGAAAATTACTCTTGACGCCGTCAGGATTTTCTTCTTAACGCCGTCACCTACTGTTCCCAGCAAGGAAAATTAAGACTTTGGCGTTTTCTTCACTTTTATGCTCCAAAAACGTCCGAATTACTTCCTTTTCTAGATTTCTCTCCCAAAGTACCTAAAATCACAAAAGGAACGATTTAGGGCAATATTTGATCAAATAAATTCAATTCCGGGCTTAAATGACCCCCTAAAAGTGGTTCATTTTTCGCCTCATCACATGTGCTCATGCTTGATTGACAGAAAGTCCTCTATTCACTCTCATAGTCTCAACATCATTTTACACTAAATCCATCTACATGCAGCCTTCTTCTTTCCTACAACAATCTCAAGCATTTTTGTTGTGTGGTTAATCTTTAAGCCTTACAACAATGACTTATGATCATTGTAAAGCCTTTTACGATTCTACAAAAGATCAAATGAATCATGGTTCGTTGTTCATCATCTCTCCCTGCTCCTTAACTCTCATCTTCTTTTCATGTGTCACATTTTTTATTCTCCGACTGGTTATTGCAGGGGATTGGATTTATTTTTAGTGTATCCACGGAGCCATGCTGCTGTTGTGAGTTTGTAGAATGCTACTCATTGGAAAAGTAAGTTTTAAATTTATTGCTTTAAATGTTTTTTTTTTAATTTTAATTATTGTTGTTAATTTTGTTTTGAAAACATGGCAATTATATTAACTGTTGTATCAATAATCGAAAAAAATAAGCAATTCATATTAACTGAAGGTTAATTGGAAATTTGGTTATGATTAGGTTATGGCCGAATTCGGAACAGGCCAGCTCTGGGGTTATGATTATATGTTGTGCCAAAACTACAACAAGCCTTTGAAACCCGGAGAAGTGTTGCTATTGATGTGTATATATTATTAAAGATTCAATATTTGTGGTTGTATCATTGGAGCCAAATGCTGATCAGCTGCCTAATGGTATTCAAATGTTGTAACATGTGATCTTTAATGTTTTAATTTTAGTTCGTTAATCTATTTTTTGTTGTTGTGGGTTTTAGTGTTTTTGAAACGAAGGATCATTAAAGCTGGAGTTCGAAATTAGATGCTCAGGTTAAAATTTGCTACAATGTAAGCATTATTTGGTCGTAATGTTACACATACAGTTCCGAGATTATATGAATGTTTGTTCAATTTTATTTTTCGACTAATTACTTTATGTAATTTGAATCCCCCTTTTTTCGGCTTTTACTTTTTGTGCTTTAACTAACGTCTAACAATGTAAATTGCAGGGTCTACGGCCAGTGGCTGAACCAATGTCATGTTATCTTTCAGAACTTGATGAACGTCAAACAATGTTGGCAGCGAAAATGCGTGTACAGGCAAGTATAGTAGTTTTTGGTGCAATGCTTTTAGATATCAGTTCTGATGTGTTACTTCTTAATGTCTTAGATTAGTTGCTGCCACTACTTATATTATAGCGCAAACTTCAAGCATTAGCTACACACTTTGCATGTAGAGAGACGTTCCAAAATTTTACAAGAAAATAGCACGCTCTCACACCAAATGGATCAGATGTTATTTCTATTACATCCGCGTCCCCAATTTCATGTTTAATGTACAAGAACTTTATTTTGGCTGATAATCATGGTAAACATGCAATGATCACTTTCATTGGAAATAGAAATAGTTTCTGTCTAGCACCGAAAGGTGATTGGTCAGGTTCGCTTATTGACAGAAAACTAAATTAATAAAATTGTTCAGCCGTGTCTTTTTTATTAATTTGAGATCACTTAGTGATTAATTTTCCGTTTGTGTTTATGCGAGTGAGTTGATTATTAAACATTATAGCGATTATTAAACAATGCACTGATTAGTTTACAATATTCGAATACGATTATTAAACATAGCAGTGGCTATTAAACGTTGTACACATCATTCATCGATTGCAGGCAACGAAAATTAATGAACCCATAAATAAAACATCTACTTATGTTGCTAATTTGTGCTAATCTTGGTTTTTAGGTTATCCAACTGCAACCTCCACTTAATGGCCACATATTCGTGTCATTGTTACAAACCCATATACGAAGGACGCTTCACATAATGGCGTGAATCTATTTGGTGACCGCTGCATTAAATGTGCAGGTATATAGTTATTGGTTATTTAAAAGGTGCTTTATACTAATGTTTAACCTTACTAAAACTTAATATTCAGTTTTATTTTTGAGGGTTTGGGGTAATTTTAAATTGGACTCAGATTGATAAAAGCTTTGTTCTGACCTCAATCAAGCTTTATTATGACCTCTGGCACTGGTTGTTTCTGTCTTATGTTTGTTCTGACCCATGGGAGCTTCTCTCCTTAGACTCCATTTCCATGATTGTTTTGGGAATGTATGTACCTTTTTTTTTTTTTTTTTTTTTTTTTTAATTTAATGCAATTTGAAGTTAGAGTGACTTAGTTGATCATGATTCATGAAGGCCAAGGCTAATTACATGTGTTCGTCATTTTCTATTTTAATTTTGTGTAGGGATGTTACGGGTCAGTTCTATTAGATGATACACCTTCGTTCACTGGGGAGAAAATAGCAGGGCCTAATGCTAATTCAGCTAGGGGTTTTAACGTGATCGCTGATGTAAAGTTGAAAGTTCACCCTCCCTCTTCCGCTTAGGAGCATCCTAGACAAGGAATGTCAATGTTATTTCCACAACCACCTACGCCCAGGGTTCCTATGCATCCTGCTTATCAATAGGCAGATGTGGCTGCAAGGTCAGTAGACCCGATGCAAACTAAGAACTCTCATGCAACGACCTAATTATCTAATCAGGTATACCTATTTCTTTCTACTAAATTATGTGTTTGAACTTGTGTGTTGGACAATTACTGCATTTTGAAGCTGTAATTTTTATATGATATAAGGGTCAGATAATAAAATGGCTATCTATACCAGAACACTATTGTCCAAGGCATCTGATTTCAATTACAGTGTCACTATTGTTTATATAGGTACAACTTGAACTTACTGAAAAATGTTATATAGGTACACAACTTGTCATTGTTGAGCCATTTGATGCAAATGCAATTTCTTCGTCTTTACATCATGGTAAAGTGGTAATACTTGATTAAATGATAGGCTTTGCAGATAGTGTTGATGTCCAGGATGTTAGTTTGAAACTTTCTATTTATGCCGGAAATTAATAGATGGAGTATGTCATGTCAGTCATCATTC
>JARVZY010000530.1:0-42160 GCA_030686995.1 Artemisia argyi
GTTTTTAGTTTTTATAAGTTTTCATCAGTTTTTATACGTTTTCATCCGTTTTAATACATTTTCGTCTGTTTTCGTACATTTTTATCCGTTTTTATACTTTTTGTCCGTTTTTGTCCGTTTTCATACGTTTTTGTACTTTTTCTTACGTTTTATACGTTTCATCCGTTTTTATACGTTTTCATCCATTTTTATACGTTTCATCTATTTTATAGGTTTTTCTTACGTTTTTATCTGTTTTTGTACGTTCTTATACGTGTTAGTACCATTTTATATGTTTTTGTACATTTTCTACGTTTTTATCCGTTATTAACCATTTTCATCCATTTTTTCTTACGTTTTTATCTGTTTTTGTACAGTTTTGTACGTTTTATACATTTTTATATGTATAAAAACAGATAAAAATGTACAAAAACGTATGAAAGCGTATAAAAATGGGTGAAAACATAAAAACACATATAAAAACGTACAAAAACGTAAGAAAAATGGATGGTAGTTAATAATTAATAATGGATAAAAACGTAAGAAACGTAAAAAACATAAAAATACGCATAAAAATGTATAAAAACGTACAAAACCATATATGAACGTATAAAAACGGATAAAAACGTAAGAAAAATGGTTGAAACGTATAAAAACGGATGAAAATGTATATAAACGAACGAAAACGTATAAAAACATATAAAAACGGACTAAAGCGTATAGAAACATATAAATCGGTTAATATACTATAAATTCGAACTAAAAAAGGTTAAATAAAATTTATTTTGTTATAACTACATCGTTGGACGCTTAGTCAAGTGGTTGGGGTGTTGATTTTTAGGCAAACAGATTCGAGTTTGAGCCTACTGTGCCCCTTTTTAATTTATTTTCAAAAAAAATTGCACCATTAGTACTTAGGACTAACAATTTTAATTTATTTTCCAAAAAATATTTGCACTGTTAGTCTTGAGGACTAATAATGCAAATATTTTCTCTTGGGCGTTAGGAAATAACGGAGAAATAATTTGCACGATTAGTCCTCATTGACTGACTTTACAAACGGAGGGATTTATTGTGGCTAACTTTACTAACGGAGGGATGTTTGTGTGAAAAAAAACCACATGGATTTGTGCGACAATGAGCAAACCACGAGGATGTATTTTGGACTTTACACAAAAAATGTGAAGGAGTTTGTTGACTTTGACAAAAAGAAAAGGTTCATACAAGATTCTGTTAGATACTATCCATGTTATGTACTATAAATAAACATGTTACATATTTGATTCTGTTAGATACTATCCATGTTATGTACTATAAATAAACATGTTACATATTTGATCCAATCAGGCAATCATCCCTTGTATCATAGACTCTTGCAACCATGTCTGTCCACCCTTCTCTGGAAGTCAGCGGTGGAGCTTTGGATTCATTTCTTCCAGGTTTCACCACTCTAGACCGTCCTTACGATGCATATCCTGTGATATGTTCCAACACTCACGTGGAAACAATATTTGCTAATAAACTCAGGTCGACCCCATATGTTAAGTTTCGACGCGAGTGTCTTAGGATGCAAGACAACGGTGTCGTCTCTCTTGATTGGGTTGCTGGTGATGATGGTTGCTTGTCTCCCAAGTCTCCTATTCTCATTTTGCTAGTATATTTCAATGCTAACATATTTATTTTGAATAACTTTGTTTTAGGAAATAAACTCATTTGATTGGTCCTTTTAGCTAGTATATATAATTTTTCATTGTTAAAGATAAGATGAGCTTTAGTATATTTTGACCCGCTTGACCCTTTGAAAAATTTATTTTAGATTTTCGACCCGTTTGACCCATTGTACATTTTTATTCTATCAGTGATATAACATAACCAAATAGACTTATTTACGTTAACGGGTTGTAAATATCGAAACACAAATTTTAGTGCCAAAGGGGTCTATTTACAACTATTATACATGTGTTGCATTTATATATTGGTACATAATAATGACATGATGGATGGTTATAGGCAGGGTTGACAGGAGGAAGTGGCGAGGCATACATAAAACATATGCTATTGAGAGCAAGAAATAAAGGTTGGCGCGTTGTGGCTTTTAACAGCCGTGGTTGTGGTAACAGCCCTGTCATCACACCTAAGGTATCATTATTAACAACATTATTTTCTAGTTTCCGGTTGTATCTTCCCTATGTTTTTTTTATAAAACAAGTAGTATGTTGTAATCAAACATTTCATATCCAAACAACATGCCAAAAGTTGCACTATGGGGGTGTTTGGATTACCTTATTTTACTGGTTTATAGACTTATTTGAATTTAGAGAAGCTAATAAAATTCACTTTCTGATCTTATGAGCTTATCAACTTGAGCTTCTGCTTATGTAAGTCCATAAATTTAGAAAAGGGTTGTGTGAAAGGACAATGTAAAGGGTTGTTTGTATTCAATAAATTTATTCATGAAACTTTCTCTCACAGTTTTATTCGGCATCATTTACGGGAGATATTGGTGAAGTAGTAGTAGAACTTTCTTCTCGATACCCAGATGCAAATTTATATGCTGCGGGTTGGTCTCTTGGAGCAAACATTCTTGTTCGGTATTTGGGTCAGGTAATACACAAGCAATGCCTTTTTTTGTCATTTACTTTTGTTGCTTCACCCATAAATTCTGCGAATTGGCTATATTTTGAACATCCTTTACAATGTACGTATACAATTGCAGGAAGGCGATAGGTGTCTCCTTTCTGGTGCGGTGTCCTTAGGAAATCCTTTCAATTTGGTCCTTACAGATGAGGGCTTTCATAAAGGCTTTAACAATGTTTATGACAAGATTCTTGGAGCTTCACTATCTAAGATCTTCCGAAGGTATGTATTTTGCAGTAAAATGAGTCATTTTCTGGTAATGATTTCATTCGTTTAATGTGATACCCTTGCTCATCTCTAAATGTTAAGTGTTTTAATTAATAATTTGTATGCAATAAGTGTCATTTTGACCACAACAAACATAAGTGTCAGTAATATGGCTTGCATATATTTGCAGACATGCTAGTATGTTTGAAGGAATAGAAGGCGATTATAATATTCCAGCAGCTCTTAATAGTAAATCCGTTAGAGAATTTGATGACTCATTCACACGAGGTACACATTTTTCTACTATATGAACCACATAATTATGGAAGTTCATTTTCTTAAAGAACTCTATGACGTTTTCAGTCTCTTTCGGTTTCAAGTCAGTGGATGACTACTACTTGAAATCAAGCAGCTCAAATTCTATAAAGCATGTACGCACACCTCTACTTTGCATCCAGGTAGTTTTCCTTAAGTAAGTTTACCAACATAGCACATATATTCATTAAACTATAAGTTACTGAATGCATTGCTCTTTGATTTACAGGCTGCAAATGATCCCATTGCCCCTAATAAAGGAATTCCTCGTGAAGATATCGAGGTATTAATAATTTATGAGTTTATTAAGTGTTACCCAATATATGGACCTTACTTATGTTGACACCAATAACTAATTCATATTTAAGAAACTATATATTTTGACATTTTCTACTTGTTGTTGGCTCAGGATAATCCAAACTGCATGCTGATTGTTACACCTAAAGGTGGGCACTTAGCATGGGTTGCGGGCGATGAAGCTCCCTTTGGAGCTTCTTGGACTGATCCTGTGGTTATGGATTTTCTCGAATATCTAGAAAAAACAAAGTTAACTGCTGTTTCAAAATGAGAGGGAAGTACGTACAGATGAGATCTTAAACAAGAAATACAGACATTGATGACATAATCGTTATTAAGTACATTGCGCTTACTTGTTTCATTCTAACTGTAAACATCAGAGTGCTATTCATAATGTCTTTGCTTTAAAAAGTCCTTGTAAAAGACATTACAAGTTAACAGTTTGACTTTTTCTGAGAAGTCAACTGTCGGGTCATTTGTTATGTATCTATTCCAAACGTATATGGATAGTATTTGAAACTAGCCTTATATCTTGTTAAACTGCTCTAATACGTTCATTGGAACCTTTTTCATTATCACACGTCATCTTTCACGCTTAAACCTTATTTATAAGTTAGTACTGCAGTTTGACCTTTGTGAATGTCCAACTATTTTTATTTGTGTATTTACACCCATCATGAGCATGTTTGGTTCATCACAATTAGTACTACAGCTGTTCATAATGCCCTTACAATATTAATGATAGACTAAAACTTACAACTCTTGAAAGGACATAAAAAGGTGAAATCCTGTAAGCTAAGGTAAAACACCAACCTCCAAACCAACCAACTGGAATATCAAGGGTTGAAGACCAACCACCAACCACTAGAATGGTTGACTAAGAAAATTCATGAAGTTGTATTAAAGTCTTCACCATTGCCATAATCTTAGCATTTGCAACCATGTCTGTCCATCCTTCTCTCGAGATCATTTTGTTATGACATTATGCATATGTAACATGATAATAAGGCAAGAGAAGAATCAAATATAACTTATTTACTTAAACCACAATTTTTCCGACTGCTTAACTTCACACATCATAAGTATAGTATGATGATCAGGATGTTCTTGCAATCGAAATGATACAAAAAAGCAAATCTTATTTTTGATTTCTATTGTGTATAAAAATATGCTTAGAATTTAGAAACGATGGTGTATACTTGTAAGGTAAGTAAATTAGAAAACTGCAATAATATCAAAATCATTCGATTAGAATTATATAATATAGACTATATCACAGGATCCGGAAGATCCAATTTGTTTATTTCCCATGTGCGTAACAAGGAGATTAAGATTTGTGAAGTACTCAAATGATAGTTGGCTTTCACAAATATTCATAGGTTGATAAAACATTATCTTATGACATTGGGCATATATGAAGTTGTATTAAAGTCTTCACCATGGGGTTGTATGGACATCACCTACCGAAACGACCTCCACTAATACGACAAGTCTTGAACATTAACCCTCCACCCTTGCTTCAAACCTTTGGCGAGATAAATGCCTCTAAAAGGAAGCGATCAACAAACTCACACACCCCAGCCCAACTTGCCCTGAATCTCCTGACCGAAAATAACCTCTAATGTAACCTCAAACACCCTATACAACCAGCCATCAGCAAGACTTCGACCGAAAACCACCTCCACAACGAAACAAACAACCATATACGGCCATTTCTCATTTCTTAAGAGATCTTAAGCAATGCTTAAACAAACATGGTAATTTTCTGGATCTTAAATACTACGTAGATTACATTATCACTAATGTACACTTTAAGTGTAATCCATCAAGTCAAGTCAAACAAACTCATAATTTAGTATGTTCATATTACTAGAGTTAACTTAATTATATGGCCACCAACTGGCACGAACCGTACAATCAAACAACAATATACTAATAGTATATTATCATCTAGATGCTTTTTCTTGAAGCAACTTATACTTGCATTCATTTGTATTGCTACTTTAATAATTGATGAGGATCTCCTAACTGATATGATACATTACGTAAATCGCATTTTTCATTGATGTTATAACACGAGATCCAATAGATACAATTGTTTATTTATCATGTTTCTCACAATGGAATTAAAAACTGTCAAGGAATCAGATGGTAGTTGACTTCATGGAGAAAAAAAGATTATGTTATGACATTATGCATATATTAATAAAGATGTTACATGATTGATCTGATCATATTCTGCTGTATTACACACTTCACCGTTGTCACATTTTGTAACCATGTCTGTCCACCCTTCTCTTGAGGTTAGCGGCGGAGCTTTGGATTCGTTTCTTCCAGCTTTCACCACTCTAAGCCGTCCTTACGATGCATATCCTGTGATTTGTTCCAATGTCCACCTGGAAACGATATTTGCCACTAAATTCAGGCCATCCCCATATGTCAGGTTCCGGCGTGAGTGTATCTGGACTAAAGACAAGGGAGTCATTGCACTTGATTGGGTTGCTGGTGATGATCGCTGCTTGTCTCCCAAGTCTCCCGTCCTCATTTTAGTGGTAAATATTTACCTCTTTAGATCTCATTTAAATTCTTTTTTTGCGACTTAATGACGAATCCAGACATGATTTAAAGTGTTGGTTTATGAGGGGTTTTAATTGGCGTGACCATCACTTATTTATTTATTATTAAGAAATGAAAATCTGGAACATGGAAAATAGAGAGATGCAATAAACTTTTAGTGATTTTTGACCCGTTTGACCCAATGATAATTTTCTTTCAGCTGAAAGAAAATTGTTGTACCTTTTTGGTATAAAACATAACCCCAGTTGAGGTGTAAGTTAATGTGTCGAAATTGTGCTCCATAAACAAAATCATATAGAGCCGTGTATTAGTTTTTTTTTATCAGGAGGGGTACACTGACCCCATGGTTACAATGAACATGTTTGCTATTCACGTAATAATAGTATCAGGATGATTACAGCCAGGGTTAGGAAATGGAAGTGGGCATTCATACATAAGACATATGGTATTGACAGCAAATAAAAAGGGTTGGCGTGTTGTGGCTTTTAACAGTCGTGGTTGTGGCCGCAGCCCTGTAATCACACCTAAGGTATTACTATCAACAACTTAATTTCTTGTACTAGATTATATACTGCCTTCGTGTTTCTTAGAACAAGTATCTTTTGTAAATGGTTTTGTGCTTTTAATAAACGTATTCATGAAACTTCTATCACAGTTTTTTTCGGCATCATTTACGGGAGACATTCGTGAAGCAATAGCGCATGTTTCCTCTCGTTACCCAGATGCAAATTTATATGCTGCTGGTTGGTCTCTTGGTGCAAACTTTCTGGTTAAGTATTTGGGCGAGGTAATAACCAGGAAATTGCGATATTTATTTCCTTATTGGCAAACAAATAAAAGATATTAGCTTAAATACTTTGGTTTCATTTACATTTGTACATGTCGTTGCAGGAAGGCGATAGGTGTGTCTTGTCGGGCGCAGTGTCTTTGTGTAGTCCGTTTAATGTAGTCCTTACAGATGAGGATCTGAATAAGGGCTTTAACAAGGTTTATAGCAAAGTTCTTGGAACTTCACTATCTAAAATATTTAGAAGGTAGACTTATGAAATACATCGATTCATTTTCAGGTTCCATGATTCACATAGTTTAGTATTCATTCTTGACACAAAAAATTGTCAGTCTGACCACATAAACATCAGTGACACTAATATGACTTATATTTGCAGACATGCGGCTCTATTTGAAGAAGTAGAGGGAGATTATAATTTTCCAGTAGCTCGTAACAGTAAATCCCTCAGGGAATTTGATGAAGCATTCACAAGTGGTACGTATTTTGTACTATTGGACCTGGATAGTCATGCAAGCTCACTTCTTAGAGTACTATTTACATTCTTGCAGTCTCTTTCGGTTTAAAGTCAGCTGATGAATTCTACCAGAAATTAAGCAGCTCAGATTCTATAAAGCATGTATGCAGGCCTTTACTTTGCATCCAGGTACTATTTACCAACCATTAGCATCACTGCATAAAATACAATTTAACATAGTATGGTGAAGTATTGAAATTACAAGTTTCTGAATGCATTACTCCACGATTTACAGGCTGCAAATGATCCCATTGCTCCTGTTAGAGGAATCCCTCGTCAAGATATCGAGGTTTTTTATTGATTTGATTTAAATTTACCCAATGTTGTGAAGTCACTTATGTTGACATAGGAAACTATCGTTTAGTAACAAAGACTTAAGAATTGACATCTTTGTTTTGATGTTTGTTCAGGATAATCCAAACTGTATGCTAATAGTTACACCGAAAGGTGGGCACTTAGGCTGGGTTGGGGGCGATGAAGCGCCCTTTGGAGCTCCTTGGACTGATCCTGTCGTGATGGATTTTCTCGAACATCTAGAAAAGAAAAATGGATCTCAGCCTCAAAATATGAGGAAAGTACCACCACTACACAGTCCAATATAAAAGAAGCATTTTTGACAAGGATATGTGACATCCATGCATGGCACAATTAATTTCAAGTAAATCAGCTTTCTTACTATAAAATTATTATTGTAAAAACCAAAATAATTTGGGAACTGTTTCATTATCACACATCGTCTTTAGCACTTAAACCCCAAAAAACTATTCTTGTTGTATCAGTATTGTAATTCTTGTAAAACATGTCATCTAGACCACAAGATCAGTGTTTCAGTATGTTACGATATTATGCATATGTAACATGATAAGGCAAGAGAAGAATCAAATATAACTTATTTACTTAAACCACAACTTTTTCCGACTGCTTAACTTCACATGTCATAAGTATGAATCAGGATGTTCTTGTAATCAAAATGGTACAGAAAGCAAATCTTATTTTTGATTTCTATTGTATATAAACATATGGTTAGAAACGATGGTGTATACATGTAAGCTAAGAAAAATAGAAACCGGCAATAATATCATAAGATCCGGAAGATCCAATTTGTTTATTTCCCATGTGCATAACAAGGAGATTAAGATTTGCGAAGTACTCAAATGATAGTTGACTTTCACAAATATTCAAAGGTTGTTAAAACATTATCTTCTGACATTGGGCATATATGAAGTTGTATTAAAGTCTTCACCATTGCCATAAACTTAGTATTTGAAACCATGTCTGTCCATCCTTCTCTCGAGGTCAGTGGCGGAGGTCTGGATACCGTCCTTACGATGCATATCCAGTGATTTGCTCCAATGCCCACCTGGAAACTATATTTGCCACTAAATTCAGATCATCCCCATATGTCAGGTTCCGACGTGAGTGTATCAGGACCAAGGACAACGGCGTCTTTGCCCTTGATTGGGTTGCTAGTGATGATTGCTGCTTGTCTCCCAAGTCCCCCATCCTCTTTTTGGTGGTAAAAACTCCCCTCTATAGATCCAATTCAATTTCTTTAGAGTATTTGTGGGACGTTGATTTAGTGACGCGTCTGGAAACGATGTAAAATGTTCAATTGCGACGATTTTGGCTCGTGCAGCAATCACAAGTTTTTATACTGATCATAAGAAGTGCTGAAAATCTGGAATATAGACGTTTACATCTTAACATAGAGATAAAGTAAGCTTTCGGTAGTTTTCGACCCGTTTGACCCGTTGAACATTTTCTTTTAGCTAAATTTTATCGTAACTTTTTGGAACAAATCATAACGCAAATCACACTGTTAAGTTAATGGGTCGAAAATGTTTTCATTCAAAAGTTGTGTCGGATATCATAACTTAATGTTAACAAATTTGTCCAAGATGGCTCATTAACCAAAAGTGATCCACTGACCCCCTTCGTTACCGGGTAGTTATATGTTTGATCCACTTATTTTATGTATATGTTGAAGATGTTTGGTAAACACATTCTATTGACAGCAAATAAAGAGGGTTGACGCGTTGTGGCTTTTAACAGCCGTGGTTGTGGTCGCAGCCCTGTAATCACACCGAGGGCATCATTATTAACAGCTTAATTTTCTTGTGGCAGATTATCTATTCCCTTCTATTTATTTTGTTCTAGAACAAGAATTTATAGGCAACCAAACTTGCATAAGTTTCACACCAGTATCCAAAACAAAACAACGTGTTCGATTTTACCTCAAGTTACTAGCATAAGTTTCACACAAGCTAGGAACCTCATTCTCAATGTGCTTAAGAAATTCTTGAAACCTCAACTCCGGATAATTAACAAGCGTAATAAGCGACTTACTATCCAGCAACATCCTCTCTTTCAAATTCTTCAATACTTCATTCCTAGGCTTCACATGGTTCTCCAAACTCAAACGAAAAAAGACTCGGACAAGTAACCAAATACGACGTCGTATACTCAAGCTCACCCACAAAGAAACTCAACGTATCACGAATAGTATCCTCCGACAACGCAAAACAATACGGTTGATTCTTAAACAAAAGCGATAACTCATCATTCGACCCAAACCCTCTATAAACATCCATCTTCTTCTCCATCCTCTCTATACTACTCAAAGCAATCGCATGAAAACATCTAAAAAAGTCACTAGACCCGTGTGACACCCCGACTTTCCCCTCAATCCAATTCAACTTAGTAAGCCACTCAGACGGTTGCGTAAAATGCATAGCATTTGCTATGCACAAATTTCCCAATTTGCTCATCACTAAAACCGTACATTCGCAACATCTCCACATTCGCGCAAAAACATCTTTAACGCCACGGAAGTCGAAAACAACCACCTTCTCATCACTCCCCAATGTCCCTCTCAAATACTCAACAGTAGGCACAATCCTAGAATGCAAACTTAGCTCAAATAAACTCGGGTTTCAAAACTTATATCTTTCTAAACCACCACTATGTGAACAAAATCCGGCTAGACCCGGATATTCCGGCCAAGACCCGGCTAGGCTAAATCCTGTTAGACCCGGCTGTATCTGGCCATGACCCGGCCAAATCCGGTTAGACCCGGCTAGATCCGGCCAAGACCCGGCCAAATCCGGTTAGACCCGGCTATATCCGGCCAAGACCCGGCCAAATCCGGTTTGACCCGGCTGTATCCAGCCAAGACCCGGCCAAATCCGGTTAGACCAGGCTAAATCCGGTTAGACCCGGGTAAATCCGGTTAGACCCGGCTATATCCGGGCAAGACCCGGCCAAATCCGGTTAGACCCGGCTATATCCGGCCAAGACCCGGTCAAATCCGGTTAGACCGGCCAAGACCCGGCCAAATCCGGTTAGACCAGGCTAAATCCGGGCAAGACCCGGGTAAATCCAGTTAGACCCGGCTAAATCCGGCCAAGACCCGGCCAAATCCGGTTAGACCCGGCTATATCCGGCCAAGACCCGGCTAAATCCGGTTAGACCCGACTATATGTGTAATATTTAAGTTAGAGAGGGTGGTTGTGAATTATGGAGTACTAATGGTTATCTTTAAAAGCACCATAAAATGGTTTTGAGCATTTCATAAGCCTACTCATGAAACTTTTTCATAGTTATTCGGGGTCATTTACGGGAGATCTTGGCGAAGCGATAGCGCATGTTTCCTCTTGCTACCCAGATGCAAATTTATATGCTGCTGGTTTGTCACTTGGAGCAAACATTCTGGTCAAGTATTTGGGTGAGGTAATGCACTAGAAAAATCGAGAGGTTCTTTCCTTATTAACAAACAAGTATAAAGATAATAACGTAGATATTGGGTTTCATTTACGTTTGTACATGTCATTGCAGGAAGGCGATAGGTGTCTCCTTTCTGGCGCGGTGTCCATGTGTATTCCTTTTAATGTAGTCCTTGCGGTTGAGGAATTGCATAAGGGCTTTAAAAAAAGTTTATGACAGAATTCTTGGAGCTTCACTCTCTAAACTCTTTTCAAGGTAGGTTTTTGCCGTCAAATGTGTGTCCCATGATTCGCATGATTTAGTATCTATTCGTGAGATACTAAAAGTATCATCTTGACCACAATAAGCATCAGTGTCACTGATATGACTGACATTTGCAGACATGCGCTTTTATTTGAAGGAATAGAGGGCGATTACAATATTTCAGTAGCTCTTAATAGTAAATCCTGTAGGGATTTTGATGAATCATACACGCGAGGTGCCCATTTTGTACTATTTGAACCGGATAATTATGGAAGCTCAGTTCTGATAAAACTATTTGCATTTTTGTAGTCGCTTTCGGTTTAAAGTCAGTGGATGACTTCTACCAAAAATTAAGCAGCTCAGCTGCTATAAAGAACGTATGCAGGCCTTTACTTTGCATCCAGGTAATATTTACCAACCATTAGCGTCACTTACTGCATAAATTACAATTTAACATAGTATGGTGAGTTATTGAGATTATAAGTTTGTGAATGCAATTACTGCATGATTTAGAGGCGGCAAATGATCCCATAGCCCCTATTAAAGGAATTCCTCGTAAGCAATCGAGGTACTAATAAATTGTTTTAAATTTAGCCGATGCAAGGCGCCACATATGTTGACATAAAAAATTATTTCCTATTATAAAAGAGATAAGAATTGACATCTTTTGTTGTTACTTGGCGTTGGTTCAGGAGAATCCAAACTGCATGTTGATAGTTACACCTAAAGGTGGACACTTAGGATGGGTTGCGGGCACTGAAGCTCCCTTTGGAACTCCATGGACCGACCCGGTGGTGATGGAGTTTCTCGAACACTTAGAAAAGAAAAATGGGTCACTGCCACAAAGTCAGAGGAAAGTAGCACCACCTTGCAGTCAACTGTTAAGTAAACAACTTTTTTTATAATCAAACAAAACATCATTCATGACTAGGATATATGACATTGGCACAGTCTTTATCACCTAAGTCAGGTTTCCAATTCATATTGCATAATCATTTTTGTTGAAATCATTGTAAGCACAATCTGAATTCCATAATCAAAGTTTGACTTTATCTGGTCAACTGCTGATTTAGTCCATTTTAAGACTGTCAAACTGCTTGTATTTTATTGTAGTTTTTTCTTCATCAATAGTCATATTTAAGAACTTAAAAGCAATAATACAGACTACAATCCAACCCGAAACAAGCCATACGCAAGGCAAAAGACTCATTCAAACGAGCCAAAATAACAGCCGATTATACTGCAACACTAAACTAGTACATATTTTTATTGACTTGCAAGCGGTTTGATTAAAGACATACACGTATTCATCTTAGGGTCTGATTGTTTTTGTTTTTAATTAAGTTCTATCTAGAGACGACATTAGTGTCTGAACAAAGTAATTATATAATTTAGTGACTTAATCGGAAAAGCATCACCTCGCCCTCCTAACTGTTTCTATTAAGTCATGCTTTTGGAATAAACCAGTAACAAACCAATATCTACTTAAGAGAAATTTCTCATGTAAGACAATTAAGTCGAAATTAAGCGGCACCTAACATATACAATGTTCGGAACAACATGAATTTATCCGGTTCTCGCAATCACATGTTCTACGTCCATAACTTAATTAGAGAGATTATAGTATCTTTACGAATTTGAGGTTCAAATAGTTTCAAATATGAGATGTAAAAAAAAAAAAAAAAAAAAAAAAAAAAAAAAAAAAAAAAAAAAAAAACAAACTATGAGAAAGTCTTAAAAGGAAATTTCCAAGTCTACTTAATCTCTGGTGACCCGTAACTAGCTGACACCACAAGTCAACTGTCAACGCTTAACAAAGTCTTAATGGAATGATTGACAACTACTCTCAATTTTATGGCCTTATAATTATTTAAATCACAACTATGTAATGTAAAATGCAAAATAATTTGTTTTGTCAGGTTATAATAAAGCCTTAATAGCAATGGGTGTGGTCTCGCCGTGGTGACATGGCAACTCGCCGAGCCTCGTCATGACACCCTCCCAACTCGCCACCACTCGCCATTTGAAGGTTGCTCGTCTGCACGACGAACTTATTTCACCAGATCAGTTTCTTGTCCTTTTCTATTATTTTTTTTATTTTTATAATGTTGTGTGTGTGAATAAGTGTGTATGTGGGGCTCAAATGAGTAAGTTGTGGTTTGTTATGATATGAGGGGGTTTTAAAAGAAGGTATGTCATGGTGACGTGTCATCCCATAGGACTCTAACGAGGAGTTTTGGGATGTCATGACACCCATTGCTCTAAGTGCATTAGTTGTACATGTAGAAATTAGACACACAAAATCCTGAGTGCTAGAAGGACCCAATATCATCAGGTTTTATGTTTTGTCGAACAATGAGTGCTCGTCAAAATCAAAACAATCTACCAAAATTTGCATGATGTTTTGTCGAACAATGAGTGCTCGTCAAAATCAAAACAATCTACCAAAATTTGCATGAAGAGTATCCTCCAAACGAGATTAAAAAAAAAAAAAAAAAAGTATTTCGTTATTAAAATCCATCATATGCAATCAATGTTTAGCAACCAGTTTTTAGAAAAATTAAAATTAAACATTCTTAAGGGGTGTTTCTTTTTTCCCCTTAGCTAAGGGATATCATTTAATATTATTTTTTAGGTTGGGCCCATAAATCCACAAGGCTTAATTTATCATGTCCTCCCAATTAAAAAACATATATAGAAGTGACACCCATATGAATCCTTAGCTAAAGAAAAAAAGAAACACCCTCTTACTGTTTCTTTTGGTTTTTATATGGAGTAGTATCAAAATCATAAAACTTAATGGTTAAATTTATTACTCTCTCCGTCTCATTTTTATTGTCCCCCAATAAAGTTGTAAATTAAAATAGGTGTAACTAATGTGGTATTCAACAAATGGAGGTAATTTACATACTCTATTAACTGATTAGGACACTCAAAAGTATTGTATCTTGACATTAATACTCTTGCAAGAATGAACATGAGTAAAAGTGATCTAAAGGTATATGCGTCAATGCACAATGCTTTTGAGCGTCACAATCAATTAATAGAGTATGCAAATCACACCTTTCAAGTAATAGAATTCTCTTTTGCCCTTATGTTTAGAGCTAGGTTGAGTTTTCAAATAAGACTTTCAAAAGTTTAAGGGTGCGTTTGGTTTGTTGCTATGAATCACAATGAGTATGAGTGTTGGTATAAGGTGAAATGGTAATTGAGGGTATGATGAAACCACTCACACACATAAGATATGAGGAAACCTTCACATTTGGGTGTCCTCAATCTATTGTGGTGGGCCTTATAAAGTGTAAGATAAGAAAAGCATTTTATGTAACTTTTAATCAGTGTTCTAAAAGGCGCGCCAAGGCGCGAGGCGTGACCTCGCCGTCACGTAATGGACCTTAGCGGCTGATCTATGCGTGGCGCAAAAAGGCGTGAAATAAGGCTAGAAAAGGCGCAAAAAGACGCGCCTTTTGGTAAGGCGTGGCACCACTTTTTGAACCAGTTTATTTTTTATATTATTATTATTATTATTATTATTATTATTATTATTATTATTATTATAAGTTTTAAACTATTTTGAACGAGTATTTGAAATTTGGGCTATTTAATATATGGGTCTGGTAATTATATTAAGTAGTGGTCTAAATGTCTAATATAGTACGATTAATATGATCTAAAATTATAAATACATAAATCTATAAATATTTTTTTACCGCTTTAGTGACGTCTTAAGAAACGCAAAGGCTCGGTCATAACCCATAAGACTTGAGGCGCGGCCATACCGTCACGCCACGCCTCACGCCTTTTATAACCTTGCTTTCAATTAATGAAAGATGACAATTTTTACTGGACAAACATAAAATATGAATAATAGTAAATATGATAAAAATGGTACGAATACAAGATAAGCTTGACGGGTTTGGAGAGAGTTGATATCATTAAAAGCAACTAACATTAATAATTCTCACGTAAATGGTCAGCCAGAATGTGTTGAATAATTTTCGATATGTTAGAATTAAATACTTTATTGGATATTTTAGATGAAACTATTATTATGTTGAATTATTGATTTGTATGTTAGAATTGATTTCATTGAATGGCAGCCTCTATTCCTCGTTTTCTTTTTAACGTGTTACATTTTCGACACTTAGGTTACAATAATCGTGTTTATTTAGACTTAGGCCTTGTTGGTTAAATTTTTTTATTAATTCATGTTTAATTAAAAGATGACTGCAGACACCATTAGTTTTATTATTTAATATTTTCAGTAATATTTTCTTTATTAAGTTACAAACAAACAATTTTCATATGACTTAATAATTTTTATTATTTTTTAAAATTTTTTTTCTTCATATTAAGTCAAAATCAAACACCATTTTAGTTTTAATCTTGCTTTGATATCATGTTCTTCAATTTTTGGTTGGATTTTGTAATATGTAGTTAGTGTTTCATTGGCTATACGTTTTTCGGTTTTGTTTTACATTTTAGCAAAATCAATGCATATCGTTGTAACATTATAAACTTGACGGGATGTTAATTTAAGAGTAAATTATATGGATCGTCCTTTTGGTTCGTCAAAAATTGCATCTATAATCCAGATAATTTTATATTGCATCTACTGTCCTTTAATTTGCAAAGAATTATACACGTGGTCCTTTTCTTAAACGGCGGTCTATTTTCTGTTAAGATCAATCATGTGCCTCCCACCTGAGGGTAAATGGTCATCATTTGTTCATTTATTTTTTAGAACATTATCACCGAAATCATATTACTTGCAAAACCCATATATTACAGTATCAAAATTCAAAATCACATAAGTTTGACTAAAAAACAAATATTACGAAAATCAAAACCATAAACTTAAACAAAATAAACACAAAAACACATATCAAAACACTTTTAGTTTTGTTATTACCCGACACAACCAACACATATACCCACATATAAACACTCTTTTTCCTTTCTCTCTTTACCATATACGTAGTATTTCACAACAACCAATCATCAATAGAATGGTAAGTGACCAATATACCCCGGGGCAGAGCCAAAAAATTTTGCTGAAGGGGTCACACTTTAATAATTTTTGGAAACTGCACTACAAAATGGTTCTTAGCGGGGCAAATTAAATAAAAAAAATCCAGATATTTTAGAAAATTTATACCACAATTGTTTTGCTAGGGGGCAATGGCGGAGCTAGAAAAAAAAATTTGAGAGGGCTGAAACAAATTTTTTTTTTCATAAGAACATTAGATGAGATGGCTAAAATGGAAAAAATAAAATTTTAAGACACGGAAATTGCGAAAAAATACACTAACGGGCTTAGGCCTAGGGGGCCGTGACCCTTCCCGATCCTTTAATAGCTCCGCCCATGCTAGGGGGCACGTGACCCTTGTGACCCTCCTTATTTCCTCCCCTGAATATAACCCATCATGTGCATAGCAAATGAGAAAATTTAACGAACGGCTGTTAAAGTGAAGGGTCATTGGTGTTATAAGTTTTTGAGTTAATGACCATCGGTGTTATTAATTTCTTAGCAAATGACTATTTTTTTTTTTTTTTTTTTTTTTTTTTTTAAAAAAAAAAAACCATGATTTCCGATTTTTTGGCCGACAAAAATTAAGGACTATTTTTATTTATTTATTTATTTTTATTTTTCTTTTTAGTAAAGGACTATTGGTGCAAGAAAAAACATCAATGGACTACGAGTCTATGAGTGCAAGTCACCGAAAACTACAATGACCATCCGTGTAATTTACTCTTAACTTAATAAAGTTCAAAGTCTATTACTTGTTTATGCTCTTAGCCTTCAAAGTTGAATCTAAAAATATTATATTATCAAAAATTCACTTAGCTCTTGAAGCAACTTATACTTGTGCATTTGAATTGTTCAAAGATAAACTAGAGTTCACGGGAATACGGGATCCAAAGGTATCCAATAGTATTTCCATTATGAATAAGAAATAACAAGTGGATTAGTATTTGTCAAGGGCTTAGATGGCAGTTGACTTGGAAAAAAGATTCGTGATAGATTAAACTATATCATATTATGCATATATAAATAAACATGGTACATAATAGATCTTGATCATCTTCTGTACTATTGTAGTGTCTTCAGTTGCCATAATCTTAGCATTTGCAACCATGTCTGTCCACCCTTCTCTCGAAGTCAGCGGCGGAGCTTTGGATTCATTTCTTCCAGCTTTCACCACTCTAAACCGTCCTTACGATGCATATCCGGTCATTTGTTCCAATGTCCACCTGGAAACTATCTTTGCCACCAAGTTCAGGACAACCCCATATGTCAGGTTTCGACGTGAGTGTTTCACATTGAAAGACAAGGGTGTGATCTCCCTTGATTGGGTTGCGGGTGATGACCGTTGCTTGTCTCCCAATGCTCCTCTCCTCATTTTGATGGTAAGTATTTCCCTCTTAAGATCATGCATGCATAATTTCTTACGTTGACTTAGTAATGAATCCAGAAATGATTCAAAATGTTCAGTTACAACGATTTTCGGCCTATGCAAATTGGCGGGGTTTGAAATCGCGCGTTTGTATATGAATAACAATTCTGAATATGTGCCATATAGAAGCTAACTTCGCTAGAGATAAACCGCAAATACCAAAGAAATGAACCATGAATGTGTTGCTAATTTTGTGGTATACCAACGCAATTAGCAACAAAAGGGACTTATTCCGTTGCTAACTTTGCTACGGATAAGAAAAATATGGTCCAAAATGAGTTTAGCACCGGGCTTGTTTAGCGACATAAACCCTGTGGTTGCTATCCCTGGATTTTCTAGTGGTGAAGTGTGCATAATCCAGATCAACCAAAAACCTCATTCGACCCGTTTGACCCATTGACATTTTCTGCTGATAATATACTGTACCTTTTTAGTAAAAACATAACATAAATCGACTTATTTTAGGTTTGTGTCGAAACTGTTTTCATTTGAAATTAAGGTCTCATATGAGAACACGGAATTAGAATTCTTTCTTATTGGCATGTTTGGCGAAATGGGCTGGGGCTGGGGCTGGGGCTGGGGCTGGGACCGGGACCTATATTATAAGCCGAAATTAAATTTTGTATTTTTATAAACTTGTTTGTCAAATGGGCTGGGCTGGGCTTATTATTGCAAAATTACTAAAAATGACATAATTAAATGAGTTTTTGTATATGTTAATATTTTTGTGGGTAAATAAGTAATTTATTCTTGAAAAGCCCAGGGATAAAGTTTTTAGCCTCTTTTATGAGGCTAAAGTTTTTAGCCAGCTTATTTTATAAGCCCCATGACAAACGAGACTTATTTAATTAGCCGGCTTATTTTAAAAGCCCAAGCCCCAATAAACCCCATAAAAGCCCCCGCCAAACATAGCCTTAGTTATCAGTATTAACAGTTTTGGTTCCAAGAGGAATCCATTTACAAAATCATATCGAGCCTTTTATTAATCTTGGTATCACGGTAAACACATAATAATGATATCAGGATGATTGCAGGCAGGGTTAACAAGCGGAAGTGGTGATTCATACATAAAGCATATGGTAGTGACAGCAAATAAAAAGGGTTGGCGTGTTGTGGCTGTGAACAACCGTGGTTGTGGTCGTAGCCCTGTAATCACACCTAAGGTATCAATCATTATTCACAACCGAATTTTATTTTTGCATATTATATTTGTAATACCACCTGAACTGGCACTAATATTGCAAGTAACTAAATTAAGAAAGCGTTGTGTTTAAAAAGACAACGTAAATGGTTTTGTACTTTTGTGAACTTAATAAACTTATTCACAAACTTTTACGCAGTTTTTTGGGGCAACATTTACATCAGATTTTGCTGAAGTGGTAGTGCATCTTTCATCACGATTCCCAGATGCAAATTTATATGCTGTTGGTTGGTCTCTTGGAGCAAACAATCTTGTTAAGTATTTGGGTGAGGTAATACACCAGAAACTTGATATGTTTCTTTCCTTATAGGTAAACAAGTGAATGTTATTACTTATACTTTGGATCATTTATAATTGTACATGTCATTGCAGGAAGGCGATAGTTGTCTCCTTTCTGGTGCAGTGTCCTTGTGTAATCCTTTTAGTGTCGTCCTTACACAAGAGGAATTGCATAAAGGGTTTAACAGAGTTTATGACAGAATTCTAGGATCTTCGCTATCTAAACTCTTTTCAAGGTAGGTTTTTGCAGTCATTTTCAGGTCTAAAATCCACATTATCCATTACATTTGTGTATGCTGTTGTGGTTCTCTAAATTTTACCAAACTTTGACTAACTTGCTTGCTATAAGTGTCATTTTGGTGACAACAAACATCGGCGCCACTAATATATATGACTTATATATACAGACACGCTCTTCTATTTGAAGGAATAGAGGGCGATTATAATCTTCCAGTAGCGCGTAAGAGTACATCCCTGAGACAATTTGATGAAGCATTCACACGAGGTACACATATTTGTATTTTTAACTGGATCACTATTAATTGTGGAAGCTCACATCTTTAAGAGCTTTTTGCATATTTGCAGTTGGTTTGGGTTTAAAGTCAGCGGATGAATTCTACCAGAAAGTAAGCAGCAAAGATTCTATAAAGAACGTATGCAGGCCTTTACTTTGCATCCAGGTAATATTTACCTACTATTAACGTCACCAACCGCATTAAATAAACACAGTGAATCATTGAATTAAAAGTTTCTGAATGCATTACTCCATGATATACAGGCTGCAAATGATCCCATTGCCCATATCAAAGCAACCCCTCGTGAAGATATTGAGGTATATGAACTGATTTATATTTACGTGATGTGAGGATCTCATTCACGTTGACATCAACAACTGTTTCAATAAAAAATGAGATATTAGCTGACAATTTTTAACTTGATGTTGGTTCAGGATAATCCTAACTGTATGTTGATAGTTACACCTAAAGGTGGACACTTAGGATGGGTTGCGGGCACTGAAGCTCCCTTTGGAACTCCATGGACTGACCCGGTGGTGATGGAGTTTCTCGAACACTTAGAAAAGCAAAACGGGTCTCTGCCTCAAAATAAGAGGAAAGTACCAGCACTCTACAGTCAACTGTAAAGTAAAGATTAAACCTTAATCGATGATATATTGATATACAGCATTCGTTACTAGTATTTGTGACATTTATGGCACACTCGTTTTGAAGTATATGACGTTTCGTGTATTTGCATTCCTATTGTAAACCCCTGAAAGCCATGCATAATGTATTAACTTTAAAGTTCCTGTAAAACACATAATTAAAGGCCACGATCAGAGTTTGACTTTCTCAAAAGTCAACTGCTGAGTTATATGGTTTGAACTTTGAGCAGTTTCAAATTAGTATATGTATGCACTATATATAAAGCTAAACTTGCATATCTGTACGCTAGTGAAGTGTTATTTTACGTTCATCGGTACCAAACCTATCATCAGCGCATCCTATTTCATACCCAAACGTCAGTTTTAAGATGGTCAAAATGTTTATATTTTCTTATTTGAGAAACAGCCACATATAAAAAACCAATAGCAATAATACAAACTATAACCCAGCCCCAAACCAGCCATATACAAGGCATGTACATAAACCATTCAAATTACGACCTTACTTGAACAGGATCTTTTCTATTGGCTCGTACCTTGTATTCTTGATTACCTTTCGGAAAGTAAAAAGAAAAAACATAAACCACTCAAACGGCCCATGAAAATTACTAGTGAAACACCAGACCTAAGACAGTAAAGTAGTCCACATTTTTTACGCCTTGTTTGAAGTCAGTAGATAATTCGTGCGTCTCAATTTCATTTCAACAGATAATGTATACTTCCTTCGTCTCATATTAAATATTCTTTTTCAAAATACACACAGTTTTAGAGAAATACAATCATTAAGCAGTTTTATTTGTTACTACCTCCGTCCCATATTAAATGTCCACTTTGAATTTTCAAAGTCTTATTTTATCAACTTTGACTTTAAATATTTTTTGTTTGTGCTATGTAATATTTGATGCAAAATATATGAATGAAGTGGGTTTTGAACATATTTTCATTGATGTAATTTTCATCAAATATTATATAATACAAACAAAAAAATTTAAGATCAAAGTTGAAGAAAAAAGACTCAAAAAGTCAAAAGTGGACATTTAATATGAGACGAAGGGAGTAAAATTTAGAAACAAACACTTATTATGAGACGAACCGTAATTAAAAAAGTGAACATTTAATTAAGGACCGAGTGAAGACGATGTAATAAAAAGGTAACCGACATCTAGCAGCCCTCAAGAAGCCCAACTATTCTGAAGATATATTATGTAAGCCCATTCCCATATGTTATGGGCCATTATTTCGTTAAATTTCGGCTTATTTTTTATAAGCCTCAATTTTGTGGCTTATTTTAAGACTTGTCGGCTTATATAAGTTTATAAGACTCCATTACCATTACTATAGACTTATATGTAGTTACAAATTTGCATTTATGTTGTTTCAACTTAAGTTTTAATGTTCAAATCAATGTGTACACTCACAAGTTGATCTTATAATAAATAATTATTACTTTTATTGAATAGAATATACATTTTTTTAAAGAACTTCTAATTATAGCAAGTGTGTAAGCTTAAAAAAATTATGATTTTTAAAATAAAAGTTCTAAATGCATTATGGATTGTAGAGATAATTTTAAAATTTTATTGCGTATGTACAAAATAAATGTTGCGGTACCCGTTGCAACGCATGGGCAAATTTTATGTTTTTACACAGTTATAAGTGCGAACTTTGTTATACAATCATAAGTGTGAAAATTGCCATGATTTTATTTATCTTTTAACGCTTATAAGTGTAACAAACTTTTATACACTTATAAGTGCGAAAAGAATTGTAACTGTTTTACTCGCTTTCTGAAAATGTGTGTACAAATGACGTTTTTGTTGTTTGTAAAATTGACTCACGTAATTTATTACATATTAAATTGGACAGACACAAAATTATACGGAGTATTTGTTAGTTGGGTATTTAAATATATGGTCTAATTCTTTTAAAAGTTTATTTACAGTAATATTTTGCTAAGCTTAAAAAGTACTAGAATATAAAGGCAAATGAGTTGTGTAAAATTCCTGTTTCATGCGGAAGAAGCTAAAACTATAGTATATGAAGCTAGCTCAGTGGCCCAAATACTGTTCGACCCATCATCATTTAATCTTATTTTCCTTAGGTGTTTGGTACTTTAAGGGCCCGTTTGGTTCGCAGTATGTTTTGAGAGGAATTGTAATTTGTCAAAGGAATTGTAATTTGAATGAATTGTAATTCAAAGAGTTGGAATGTGTTGTAATTGTAATGTGTTGCAATTGTAATTGACATATTCTGTCATTGTGTTTGGTTGGATCTCAATGTAATATAATTCAAATTTTTTTTTAATAATAATAATAATAAAATATTAAATAATAATAACGATAATAATAATAATAAAATAATAATAATAATAATAATATAATAAATAATAAATAATAAAAATAATAAATATTATTATTGTTTATTATTATTATATAAATAATAATAATAATAAATTAAAAAATAATAATAATAAATAATAAGAATAATATTTACTTTTATTATTATTATTTTAATATAATAATAATAATAATAATAATAATAATAATAATATTATTATTATTATTAAAAAATTATTATTATTATTATTATTATTTTAATAATATTATTATTATTTAATATTTAAATAATAATATTAATAATAAATAATATTTATTATTATTATTATTATAAATAATAATAATAATAATAATAATTATAATTATTATTATTATTATTATTATTTTAAAATAATAATATTATTATTTTTATTATTATTATTATTATTATTATTATTCTAATAATAATATTATTATTATTTAATATTTATATAATAATAATAAATAAATATATAAATAAATAATAAATATTTATTATTATTATTATTATTATTATTATTATTATTATTATTATTATTATTATTTATTTCTTATTATTATTATTATTATAAATAAATAAATAAATAAATAAATAATAAGTATATAAATATTATTATTTATTTGTTTATTATTATTTATTATTATTATTATTATTATTATTATTATTATTATTATTATACATAAATAAATAAATAATAAATATTATTATTATTATTATTATTATTATTATTATTAAGTTCTGAATTACAACGTAATTTAAAACTTTCCATCCAACTTCCTATGTAATCTGAATTCCCTCCTTTAATGTAATTGTAATGACTGAATTACAATTACAACGCAAACCAAACAGCCTACGTAATGTAATCTGAATTACAATTCCCTCCTTTCTGCGAACCAAACAGCTTACGTAATGTAATCAAATTACAATTACATCGAATTACGCCAGATTACAACGAACCAAACGTCCCCAAATTCTTCGGTGTTTTGGTAAAAACCATGGATAAATAATTTTGCGAATTACAATTATAATAATTTTGTGTAAAATAGTATTCCGTGGGCAGATATTTATGTAAACAATTAGAATCAACATAAAACTATATTAGCATGGGTGGTGGTGGTGGTGACGGTTGTGTGGTAGTAAAAAGTAGTGGTGTAAAAGAAAATAAAAGTAGAGAAGAAGACAATGGTAGATTAGTCATTTCACAAGCCTTTGACTTTGACTAACGTGAAAAAGTTAACGAGTGTTAGTCCAAAAACAATTTTTGCAACTACAGTAATGCGGAAAGGACACAACTCGTAGAAAATTAAAAGTTTAGGGACAATATCTGCAAATTTTTTTTCGAGGATATCTTTCGCAATTTTCGCAAAATTTAGGGACATTTTTCGCACTTTACTCAAAAAATTACATAACCAATTACAAACCAGGGCTACACAGACTAAAACTAGAATATAAAACGTATAAGTTATAGTTTACTTGCCAGGCACCCGTGCGTTGCGGTGGCAGGTACCCATGTAATTGAATCTTCCGGCGAGTATATATTTTTACGTTGTTTCTAGTGAGAATATAACTGTATAGATTGTGTAGCTCACGATGATTGATAAATAAGAAGATTTTGTATTCGTAATTGTTAATTGTATTATGTGTAATATGACTTTCTAATATTGGTCGCAAATAACTCTAATGTCATATAAATCTTCAAATTGACTGTGTAATATAACTTTCAATATGTCATACATATTATGTTAGTAACTAAATATCTTCAAATTGAAATTGTTTGAAATGGTTTTGTGTAGATGCGGTTACACGTTTTTAATAATCATTATTGATAGTTATGATTTATAGCGAGACTTATATCAAAAAGTAATATATCATCGATCAGGGTATTTATTAGTTTTGATGGTTTTATTTGATAGAAAAAGTAACACATTTTCACATTAATAAGTGTGTTGTCTTAAAAAATTAAGCATCCCATTTTAAGAAGGTCTCAAATATATTATAAAGTAGCATATATGCATAAATTATTAAACGTATAGATTATAGTTTTCATTTAAAATTTCAGATAAAGTTTATTTTCTTAACTTAAAAAACAGTTTAGAATATCTCAAAGATTTCCGAACGTATCTATAACCATTCAGAATAATATTTTAGAGTATTTATTACTAAAAACACTTGAATATTATGGATTTTTCTATTACAACATCTTTGTTGAATCCACATCGTCGATCAGGACGATCAATAAACACATAAGTCACTTCTTGTGATTTCATCTATCTCATATCTCTCTCTCTCTCTCTCCCTCTCTCTCTCACAAACACACACACACATACAAAAAAACACACATAAAAATGGAAATAGAATAAAGAACACCATTGATATCCAAAAAACTATGGTCCATAATCAGGGGTGGAGCCAAAATAATCTCATGGGGGGAGGGGGGGGATGCTTTTTACGTCAATACGAGAACGCACAAAAAAAATAATAAAAATAAAAAAAATAAAAAAATAAAAAAGATTGTCGTCAACGAACTTTTAGGGTACCTAATTCAACTAACTAGTTTGTTTAAAAAAAATAAAAATAAAAAAAATCTAACAATTAAGATAAATATAAAAAAGTAAATACTCAATTTTATAACATAGTAAAAATAGCAAATCGGTATAAGTGTTTGTAAACACCATTAGTTGAGAAAGTCAAAGTAAAGGTAAGGGATTTGACCTGTTATATGTAGGGAGATTACGATTGATTGCATCAATTCCATCTTCAATGCAAATATATTGGGCATGAATGTTCCTTTTACCAAAATTAGTCATCTATGACATTAATAAGTTACATTAATAAGTTGCTCAAAGGCTTCTTGTGGTGAAAAAGAAAACAAGTATCATCACCCCATGTCCCTCGGGTTCTTTTACCTTCAACTAATATTATAAAACGAAATTAATTTATTACTTGGCTTTAACATCATACAAATATTTCCCCCAAATGTTTCTCCTGTTACCACAAAGAAGAATATGCAATTGTCTTGGTTCCCCCGCTCTTGGAGGCCTAGATACATCAACCTAAATATAGATTTTTAAGGATCTAAACCCCCAATATCAGATTCGTGAAACTGACATATATTTGTCCGTTTCAGTTTGCTAAATTACAGGGTTGTGTGCTCTACTTGAGATGTAGATAATATAATAATAACTAAAAATCATTGTGTCAATCATTTTCAGTTTACTAAATACACACACTCATTCATTCATTCATGCATTCGTTCGTAATGTAATAATTCAACATTCAATTTCACGATGAGTAATTTATATCTAACAATAACAACAACAACAACAAAAACACCAACAACATTAATGATTAACCTAAAATACACAATTCGTTCAACAACAAGACACAGATAAATGCACGTACGCACAAACACTCATTCATTCTACATAAAAAGTACATTGCTAGCATTGTAGCATTCATCAAGGATTTCAACCACACACTTGTAAGGTTGGCTACCTTGTAGCGAGTAATCTGTATAGGCTTAATTATTTTCATTTTCTTTGTAAGTGCAAGGTTGTTGATTGTGTTGTGTCATCTTCAGGCTATCTATTTACTAACCACAAATCTTGTAGACATTGTAACAAAAACTTCAACCTGGATTGAGGTTCGTTATTACTAATAATTATTTTTGATGATAAGCGATATCATATGTAGTGTTATTGTTAACATCAAAAAATCTATTTAGGTTGATTTTACTAGGACTCCACGACCGGGGGAACCAAGACAATTTCAGATTCTTCTTTGTGGTACCAGGAGGAACATTAATCAGGCAATACTTATGATCAGAGAAAGGATATTTCAGGTATATAAAACATTTGGGGAAATATTTGTATGATTTTAAAGCCGGGTAATAGTAGATTAATTTTGTCTTATCATATTGGTTGAAGGTAGAAGCACAAAAGAGACATCGAGTGGTGCGAAGGACTTGCACGTTTGTGAGAGGAGGGATCAAGGCTATGTACAAGAACATCACAGATTAAAGATAGCAGTGGAATAAAGAAAATATATTGAGGAAGGTAGGTCTATTGAGAAACTATGTTGGTCCGTGTGTTTGCTGGTAAAAAGTTCTTGATATAGGTTTTTGTTTCATTAGCAAAGCTCATTACTAAGTATAGTATAAGATTGATTTCCAGTTCTCAAAACCTTTGGCATATAAATATTAAGTTGGAACCTAGATTAGTGCATATGCTGGTACGAGAATCTTGTTGCAACAGGGTCTTACTTTGTGGATTCTAGCCATAGCAGTTGATATATTTCCACTATATACTATGGTTTCAATATAAGTTCTTTTGTGTATTCTGATCACCTCATTGCACTTTTGTAGAATATGCATACTATAATCTTTTGGTTTGAATTCCTCGATTGTTTATTAAAATTTTACATTATTTTGAGTTAGGTTATAGGGATATGTTTTGATCACTTTATTGTAAGGGAAAATTTCATGTATATCCTTGAAAATTTCAAAAATTTCATATATATCTTTTTTACTAGTTTTTGATGCATAAAGTACAATGCATTTAATGCATCAAAATGATATTTATGAAATTTTTGAATTTTGCAAGGATATGAATGAAATTGCCCCTAATTGTAATGTAGGCACTCTGTGTCTGCATGAGGATAATCATGTATGCTACGGAGTATTAGGATTTCTTGTATGATATAACGGTAAATGTAGATATAATCGGGATCATGTGTTATGTTGTTTAAGTTGGAATAGTTTATGGGCTACATCTCTGAGTTAGTATTTGATCTGATTGTCCTTAGCCTAGACACTTATCTATACTACATTATAAAGCATTTGAGACTTACTACAAAAGGAAGTCTTAAAATTTTAAGACAAAAAACATTACTATTAAAGGAAAAGTAGAAAATTAATGTAAAATATGAAAATTTAAGTCTAATTTAAACCATATATAACCCCCTCCAATAATGATACATTTTAATGAAAGTGTTTATAAGAAAAACTCACTATCAACCATCAATTTAATGCTAATATGTGAAAAATAAAAGTGTTAACCATTTACACTATTAATAATTTAGATGTTCTACTTATGAAAAACATATTTCTAATACTTTATACTATTTGAGAAATGCTAGATAAGGAAATTTAAAATGAAAAACATTTGCTCGCCACAAAAATAGTCACCGGGTACCCGCCGCAGCATTGCGCGGGTACCCTTCTAGTTTTTTATGCATAAAGTACAATGCATTTAATGCATCAAAAGGATATTTATGAAATTTTTGAATTTTGCAAGGATATGAATGAAATTGCCCCTAATTGTAATGTAGGCACTCTGTGTCTCTGCATGAGGATAATCATGTATGCTACGGAGTATTAGGATTTCTTGTATGATATAACGGTAAATGTAGATATAATCGGGATCATGTGTTATGTTGTTTAAGTTGGAATAGTTTATGGGCTACATCTCTGAGTTAGTATTTGATCTGATTGTCCTTAGCCTTGACACTTATTTAAATTTTAGTTATAAAAGAGATCCTGGACATGCAGTAAACGACTTGACTGGTTTAGAGTAAACATATAGAAAGTTAATGGTCAGATGCTCTGTTACGCAATGATCAACATAAGTTTCACTACATACTATAGTTTTTTAGGTCTGAAGAAAACAACACAGATAATAGACACAATGCGATATAATGCTTTGACACTGATACAATATCTTGTTAACATCTCTTACCACCTCAAATTTTCTCACAGATGAATTTGTTGGATACACTTAAGGATCTTGTTTGACTAGTGTGCTTTGGAAATATTAAAGGAGGATAGAAGCCGTTTTTTTTTTTTTTTTTTTTTTTTTTTTTTTTTGGTGCTCATTGTGCTTTTGTAGAGTATGACTACCAGTGTTTTGGTTTGAAGTCCTCGACTGCTTATTAAATGTTTACATTATTTTGAGTTAGGTTATAGGGATATGTTTTCCATCATGTAATTGTAATATGGGCACTCACTCTCTGCATGAGGATAATCATGTCTGCTACAGCGTATTAGGTTTTCTTGTATGGTATAACGGTATATGTGGATATAATCGGGATCATGTGGTATGCTGTTTAAGTTGGAATAGTTTATGGGCTACATTTTTGAGTTATGATTTGATCTGGTTGTCCTTAGCCTAGACACTTATTTAAATTTTAGTTACAAAAGAGATCTTGGACTTACAGTAAATGAGTCAACTGTTTAAGTAAACATATAGAAAGTTAATGGTCTGATGCTCTGTTAACGGTCATGTAATGAGGATGTGTACAAGTAAAACATTTTGGGGAAATGTTTGTATGAAACCCTCAACTGCTTACTAAAATTTTACATCATTTTGAACAAAGTCACAGGGATAATTTTTTTCTCACTAAATTGAGATGTGGGCACTCTCCTTGAGGATAATCATGTCAGCTATTAGGAGTTCTAGCATCATATGAACTTTGTGGCCATCTAAGTTTATATAAAAGAACGCTTAAAGTTGAACAGCTTGTTTACCTGGGTATATTTTTTGAGTTACAGAAGAGAGCTTGGACTTGCAGTAATTGACTAAGGCTGATTGTATGCTTGTTACAAACCGTTGCACATCTTAATATTTCAGTTGTTTATAGTAAACATATATATACTGTAGAAAGTTAAAATTATCAGATGCCTTGTCATGCAATGGGATATAATGCTTTGATAGTGATACAATAAGTAAAACGCTGGAACTACTGAAATCATTCATCATCTCTTGTAGTGCGCTGGTGCTTGAACTTTCCTTAAGTAAAACGCTGATAAACCTACCTTTGGTGATATAACACCCTAATTTTGTTGCTTTATTTGTTTGACAATATTGATTTATATGAAATACGCAAGTGTTAGAGGATTACCGTATTCCTATAAGAATGTAAGATCTGTAGATTAAGTTATGCGCACATCGCCGTTCTCTAATTTATTAGGTTTTTGAAAATCTTAAAAAAAAAAAACTATACCTAAATTAACGAGCAAAATCGTTATCTGTGAATTTCTTAGTTTCCTATATATTTTTTAAACGAAAGAGCAAGGTTAAAAATTTGTTCCAAATAACTCCTCGTGATGGAGGTACAATTCACATCCCCTGTAAACTATGCAACAGACTTAAAAGCAACGCTCGGCATATGATGTACAACATGGTTACACGTACTGCGAACCCAAGAGAAATATAAGACATTGAATTATGATGATCATATCTAGATTCTGAAATATAAGACATTGAATCTAGATATTTCAGTTCATATTTACTGAAATATCTAGATTCTGAAAACAGATTTTCCGATTTAAAAAATCCGAACTTATTGATAAGTTTGGTGTTCCACACACTTAATAAATCAAGATGAGTCAAGTCCATTTATCTTGCAAGAACATCTGATATTCATAAACTCTATATTAATGGCATGTGTGGATCGCAGTACGAGCAGTGAATTAAATGATTATGAACATGCATTGGCTGGAGTTAATATCACTTGGTTCAGTTAGGATGAAGTTTCGATATTATGGTACCTTTGGAGTTAAATAAATAAATATCATGTCTTGTACCCAACCCATGTCATTGACAATGGAGTTAGTTATTTCTCTTAAGAGCATTAGGTAACTTGCCCTCAAGTTATTCAATAACTCGTCCACGTCAGCCTCCACAATAACTTAGCAAGTTATTCAATAACGCGGCGGTGTCTTAACTCACAATAACTCAGCAAGTTATTCAATAACTCGGCAATAACTTAGCAATAACTTGGTAGGCGGTGTGTTAACTTGGCAATAACTTGGGTTAAAGTGATTTTTTTTTTTTTAAGCAACAAGGCACAATAACGTGGAGTTATTCCAATAACGTGGGGTCATAACTTTCAATAACTTGTCAATAACTTGAGACCATGGTGTCTTAACATTTAATAACTTGGCAAGTTAAAGCTTCACGTCAGCCTCCATGTCACAATAACGTGGGTATTGTGGGCAAGACACCCAATGCTCTAACAAAAGATGTTATTTTATACTGTTGTTTATTTTACGTTTTGATGCAACATATTTAACCATTATATAGCTAGCTTGTTTTGACGTTTTGATGCAACATATTTAACCATTATATAGCTAGCTTGTTTTGGTTGCTTAGTTAAGTTGTTGCCGTTGTATAACAACTATGTTAAGTTTGGAAGCCACTCCAATATATAGTCGATCAGTCTGTAGCTAGGTATATTGTTAACTGTTAAAAAAAATAGGTATTGTGCCGATCAACTTTGTAATTCGATTTAAGGTTTAGGTTATAAAATAGCAACGGACTTTTTTCAAAGTTTCATCTTGTAATATGAACTATAAAAAGTATCATTAAATGTTACGCATTTTCATAAAGTGTTCCGATATGCACATTATGATGTGTTGTCACGTTAAAAATAGTGACACATGTCAGGGTTTTTTTTTTTTTTTTTTTTTTTTTTTTTTTTTTTTTTTTTTTTGATATGACAACATATCAAAATATGTATATCAGAAAATTTTATGAAAGTTTATTGCATTTAATAATATCTTTTACCGTTCACGTACCAAAATAAAACTTTTAAGAAAAATTGTTGTTGTTTTGCGACCTAAACCCTTCTATTTCTAATTTTCTATCAATAGCATGTGGTGTCACAGTGTCATTCCCAACAAAATTTTTATTTCACCCTGCATTGATTCAACCAATACATCTCATAATGTGTCATCAAAATGTATAAAGATGTATTGAGCATGGAAACTAGTACAGTTACATTATAAGGTTACAATTTGGAAAATTGGCACACATCAACTTCCCTAGAGCCAGGAAGAAGCTTCTTTTTCGTTGGAGACGACTTATCTTGATGGGCGGACTTTTCTTCTACAACACCCCAAAATCTTTCTTTCACTCCCCAATTTGTCTTTCACTTTCTCCTTTTTCATCTTTTTGTTTTCGATCGCTAAATACGTGTCACTCTTTTACTTTCACTAATTCATGATTTGATGGCCAAATGGTTATATAGTGATGGTGATGGACCTAGGATTTTTTTAAAGAGAGACAAACTTTTGAGTCTTACACAAAATTTCTTTTATCACTAGTAACAATTTTTGCATCATAAAGTTTTTTTGTGCTAAACTGTTGTTGTTTTTTAAAGAAAGAAAGTAGCACAAACATTATTTGGGTCTGATTGTTGAAAAAAATTACATTTTTTAGAAATTAAGTGTGGCATGTGCTACACCTTGCTCACACGTATGTCCGTCTCAGAATTATGAAGTTCAATAGAATAACTAATATACACAGCACGCGGTTTAAAGTTGCATAGTGATATAGGATTAGCAATGATCGTTTGTTGATGAAGGACATTACATTATATTCCTCTTCAAATTATATTTCTGCAACATATTGATGTAACCTAGAATAATCGACTCTAGTATGAATTGACAATGTAACATGTGTAAACTCTAGTCCGACTCAAACACGAGTACAAGAGAACATGTTCATAGCAAAACATATGTTGTGTGGTACCCAAGTGCCATTATTACAACGATATAGCCACTTATCGTACTTATGTGTGACCGCATATTGTAACGCTATCTCATATGTCTCAAGTCATCTTCTCAGATTGGAGGTGAGTTATTTTAGAAACTAACTTTTTGTTGTAAACTGAGGGACAAATTCCCACCATCCATCAAATTTGATTTAATGGTGTAGATTAACCTAAGATATAATAAGACAACATAAGTCAATGTTTTTTTTTTTTTTTTTTTTCTTATCTTTTTGTTTATCTTATTTATTATTTTTTTCCCTTTTTCTTTTTTGTTTTTTTTCTTCTTAACTTCACATTTTTTTCTTCCAATTCACTTTTTTTTTTTTTTTTTTTTTTTTTTTTTTGTAATACGACTTTTTCTTCTTTTTTTTAATTCGATTTTTTTTCTTCGTTTTTCATACATATTCGTCGTTTTTTTCCCCGTTTACATACGTTTTCGCCTGTTTTCCCTCATTTTCATACGTTTTCGTCGGTTTTCATATATATTCGTCCGTTTTCTTACGTTATTGTCCGTTTTCATACGTTTTTTTCCCTCTTTTTATACGTTTTCATCCATTTTTATATGTTTTCGTCCGTTTTCATATGTTTTCGTCCTTCTTCATACGTTTTCTTTCGTTTTCATACGTTTTCGTCCGTTTTCTGACTTTTTTGCCCGTTTTCATACGTTTTCGTCCGTTTTTATATATAATCGTCTGTTTTCTTACGTTTTCATTCATTTTCTTACATTTTCGTCCGTTTCCATATTTTTTCGTCCGTATTTATACGTTTTCGTCCGTGTTTATACGTTTTTGTCCGTGTTATACGTTTTCGTCCGTTTTCTTACATTTTCATTTGTTTTCGTCTTTTTTCATACGTTTTCGTCCATTTTCTTACATTTCCGCCCGTTTTCATACGTCTCCGTCCGTGTTCATATATATATATATTCATCCGTTTTCTTACGTTTTCGTTTATTTTCATACGTTTTCGTCCGTTTTCATATGTTTTCGTCCATTTTCATAGGTTTTTGTCCATTTTTATACGTTTTCGTCCGTTTTTATACAATTTCGTCCATTTTCATTCGGTTTCATTTGTTTTTGTCTGTTTTCATTCATTTTCGTTTGTTTTCTTCCGTTTTCATACGTTTTCGTCCGTTTTTATTCGTTTTCGTTTGTTTATAAATGTTTTAGACGTTTTCATACATTTCTGAATATCACTTATGATATTCAGAATATCGCAAGTGATATTCTGAATATCGCAAGTGATATTCTGAATATCAAAAGTGATATTCTGAATATCAAAAGTGATATTCTGTATATCACAAGTAATTTTCAACAAATGTTTTGTAACATGAAAATCAAAAGTGATATTCTGAAAATCATATGTGATATTCTGAATTTTTTTTCAACAAATGTTTTGTAACATGAAAATCAAAAGTGATATTCTGAAAATCACAAGTGATATTCTGAAAATAACAAGTGATATTCTGAATATCATAAGTGATTTCACGTTTTTTTTTTACTTTCTAAAGTTTTTGTCCGTTTTCGTTTGATTTCATATGTTTTATTCGTTTCTGAATATCACAATTGATATTCTTAATATCACAGGTGATATTCTAAATATCACTTGTTATATTAGGAATATTAATTGTGATATTTAAAAACATATGAAAATGGACAAAAACGAAAGAATACGTATAAAAGCGTAAAAACATGTCTGAAAACGGACGAAAACATATGAAAAATGGACGGAAACAAAAGAAAACAGATGAAAACGGACGAAAACGTATGAAAACGTGTAAAAATCGTCAAAAACATATGACAACGGACGAAAATGTCTAAAAACAGAAAAAAAGTATATAAAATGATAGAAAACATATTAAAAAAAAATAAAAAATAAAATAAAAAACATATATTAATGTATGAAAACAGACAAAAACAGACGAAAACGTATAAAACCAAACGAAAACGTATAAAAGCGGACGAAAACGTCTTTAAATAAACGAAAACGTAATAAAATGGGTGAATACGTATGAAGAAGACGAAAACGTATGAAAACGAACATAAACGTCTGAAAACGTATAAAAACTGCTAAAAACGAAGGAAAATGTCTGAAAACGGACAAAAAAGTATAAAAACAGATGAAAACATATGAAAATGTACGAAAACGTAAGAAACCGGACGAAAGCAGACGAAAACGTCTGAAAACATACGTAAACGTAAAAAATTAGCGAAAACATACGAAAATGGAAAAAAAATGTACAAAACTACCGAAAAAACGTTTCAAAACGGACAAAAACGTCTGAAAACGAACAAAAATGTGTATAAACATATGAAAATGGATAAAAACAAAAGAAAACGTATGAAAACGGATGAAAAAGTAAGAAAGTGAAAAAAAACATGAATTAAACTAAAAACGTGAATTTAAAAAAACATGATATTTTTTTGAAAAAACGAAAAAAGTGAATTAAAAAAAAACTATGAACAAAAACAAGAAAAAAAAAACAATGTGAATAGAAAAGAATAGACAAAAAAAAAGAAAAAAAAAACGTGAAAAGAAGACAAGACCAAAAGAAAAGAAAAAAAAAGAAAAAAAAAAGAAAAAGAAAAAGGAATACGTGAATGGGAAAAAAAGAAAAGAAAAAAGAAGTGAATAAAAAGAAAGACAAAAAAACCACAAAAAGACATAGACTTAGGTTGCATATTAAATCTTAGGTTAATCTCCACCATTACATCAAATTAGATGGATGGTGAGGATTTGTCCCTCAGTTTGTAGCAAAAAAAAGTTTGCAAAAGATCTTTTCTATAATTAGATACATACACTAGTACATAAAGTATTTATTAAAATATGGTTAATTTTTTACAGCGGTTTTGAACCGTACATTTTTTATAACATTTATGAACAACCGTTGTATTATGGCTACCAAAATTTTAGATATAACAATATTTAAAACATTTTAATTAACAACCGTTATAATAAGTGCCCCTTTTATTGTCTCCATGTCACTAGTACAAAAAGTAGTTATTAAAAGTTTAATTGATAGTTATTGTTTTATGTCATTAACACAGTAATACATATTTAATCAATATAGTTATGCATCAAACATACAACCTGCATTAGAGAAAAGTTAAAATAAGATTTTAATCAATATATAACTAAAAGGAAAAAGTAAATCTACAATATATGACACAATAAAATAAAAACCCACAAATGTAAAATGAAGCAAAAACTTGCAATAATACCATTTTAGATAAATGGACGATGGACAATTGTAAAGTCTTGAGTGTACTTGATCAATATAACTTAAAGAAAAGGGTAAACCTGCAACATATGAAACACAATAAAGAAACCCTCGAATGTAAAATGAAACAAAAACCGGCAACAATACCGTTTTAGATAGGCAGAATTGCATATATATCCCTCCGAAAATGAATAATTACATATATAACCTTTGTACAAGTTTTTGATACACATAATACAATAGTTTTTATGCATGCTTTGGATTTATATGCAATTATGCATTTTCGGGAGGATATATATGCAAAAAAAACCCCTTTTAGATAAATGAACGATGCATAATTGTAAAGTCCTGAGTGAACTTACGAAATGAAAGATAAGTTGTTTGAAGATCTGCAAAAAAATTAATGTGAAAAGCTTGAGTTAGCTATTTTAGGTATAAATTAAGAGAAAGAAATACACTTGCCAATATAACAATGAGAAAGAAAAAGTGGAGAATTTAAAAAATAGAACAAGGGTGAAAAGAGAAATGGAGGGAAAAATCCCGCTCATTTGGCGTGAAAAGCTTTTGAAAATTTTCATATGTTTTTGAAAATATTTTTTGTAGCAATAATGTGTAACCGTTGTAAATATATGACTAGGCTAGAAAATGTTGAATTCTTTTAAAACTTTTTATTTAACCGTTGTAAAATGCTAAGTCTTTTAAAACGATTAGATTCTACAGTTGTATATAATAGGCTTAAATTATAAAAATATTGAAATCTTTTTAAACGACTATATATAACCGTTTTAAATGATAAGAATGAAATTAAACAGTGAAAGCAATATATTTTAAATGATATCTTTTATATTACGTTTTCCAAATTAACCGTGGTATATAATGTTTTCCAAATTATTTAGTACGGTGGAATTGAAAACCGTTTGTGTCCTTTGAGCTCACATACTAAATTAACTTGATCATCAACATTCTTTTATGAGTGATACAATGTCTTCAATACCACTTTCAACACCATTATATATACTCACGAGCATAACTAAGGACGGACCTAGGACTTTAATTCACCAGGTGACGGGTATAAAGAAAATATAATTAAACACGACATGTATTTTTTTTATATATAAGTGGACTAACTAAACAAGCGTGCATTCATGTGACATGAAATTTCAGGACCAAAGTTCATTTCAGAAAATCAGAAATTTTAACAAAAATTTACACTAGACGATAAACATCCACCTTGTTCCGTGAAACCGGCAATCCCCTAGGTCCACCCCAGAGCATCACCATCGTCATGTTATCCCAAAGCAAATCTAGCTAAGGTGATATTTCTTAAATATCTAAAGATAAAGTAGACAATACAACTTTATTGCTAGCATTATTGAAGACGACCTAAAAAATTGGAAGATAGAATATAAAAGGGTCTGAATTTAAACTGGTTATATTAATGGGATCGATGTAATATTTCTATCTCCAACTAGGTCGGAGATAAGAACTTGTGTGGCTTGGATAAGAACGTGGTACGTATGCTTTTCCACGTGATTGGTTTAGGTAGCAAAATTTATAAATTCATGCTATCAAATGCTACTTTCCACCTCAACTTTACATAACATCAAGTAATTTACTAGTTATAATACCCGCGCTTTTTAAATTTTTTAAATCATATATTTTTATTTATTAAAAAATAAATAATTTAATCTTTGTTTTGTTTGATTTATGATGTTTAATTATAGTTTTTTATTATTAAAGATAATTATTTAAAAATTTTAATCCTATTATTAATTGCATCTTATCTATATTTTTTTTTATTTATCTTTTACTTGTGTTATGAATAAATATAAAATGTTACCTAATAAGAAAATAATCTTTTTTTCAAATAAAATTATTACTAAATAAGGTATGAATCCATTTTTTTGAATTGAAAAATTCTAATGAGGGTTTTATTTTATTATATAAAAGATTATTATCGTTCACTTGCTAGTTTTATAAAAGTTAGCCGTTAAAAAAAGAAGAAAAGTGTTGTTCCATGAATAATTTTTGTGAAATGTTGTTACCAAGATTTAAATAGCATATAACAACTTCGACAAAGCCGAAGGACATACATGGTTATCATCTAAATTTGTTGTAAGGAAAGGATTTAATTCAAGTTTCACATTTTGATAAACTTGTTAGAAATAGAATCGTTCTATATGAAACAAATGTACTATTACAACATCATTGTACACTAATATATTTATTTCTGTAAAGCATACTCTGTATTTTATGGATAAAATCCTCTCAAGTTTATATGAACATGACCATGATCGGTGATTTGTCTCATAGACAAAACATTAAAGTATAATGAAGGACCCAATTTTCTTTTTTATACACTAATGCCTTATAACTTTTGCCCATATTTGGGAAAGTTAAAATGAATCAAATTTGGATGGCAGAATCTTGTGTCATGCATGATCCAAGGCTCTCATGTTGCCAACACTTTGGGATATAAAATTTTATGTGTCATTGTCCATAATGGGCACACTCCAATTCCTTGTCCTTTTCACCCAACTTTAACTTTCAAATATTGTATTCATTAATCATGTGACTTTTAATTTTGATGTTAATCCGAAACAACTAAGATAACATAACACTCATCCAAAACATGATTATTGAAAACAACAGCAACAAATATCGACTAAAAAAACTTGATTTCATCGATGTAATGTCATAAAATAACAGCGTAACTGTTAAAATAGAAAACGCTTAAAATAGTTATTTAAAACGCGTAAGATGGATCAAATTGATTGCGACACGACTGAAACCGATGGTCGGGCTAGGAAGGGCCATACAGATAGATTGGCATGCCATGGTGTGTACATGAGGTTAAGATGAGTAAACCAAACGAAAGAAGATAAGTGTTGTGTCACTTTAGATTTGTTCCTTTCTCAACACTAAAACCCAAAGACTTTGGAAAACAACACCACATCATCATCATCATGTGTTACTAGTCTTTAATCACGTGCTACAATCTCATATCCAATGCAATGTATATGATTAACTTTAATTATATACTCCCTCCGTCCCATAATTATAGTCCATATTTGACTTTCGCGGTCTTTATTTTGAAACTTTGACCTTAAGTAATATCTTTTGTGTTATATAAAAATTGATGAAAAATATATGAATGGATAGGGTTTTAAATATATTTTTCATTGATATAATTTTTATCAAATATTATATAACAAAAATAAAAAATATTTAAAGTCAAAGTTGCAAAATTAAAACCGCAAAAATCAAATGTGGACTATAATTATAGGACGGAGGTAGTACTATATATCGTCACTAACATCATCATTATATTATAAATACTTTAAATTAAATATTCTTTTAGAACTTGAATCAAATTCCTTTTTAGGTACACCATTGTTCTTCATTTGCATATATGCTAAATAATTCAATATAGCTTTGATTCTTCTTTTTTCATTTTTGGAAAAAACCATGGTTGGAGTTTATTTGTCAATTTTTAATAATGTATTGAAAAATATAAATGATTTCCAAATATTATTTTTTTGATTTTATAACAAAAGAGTAAGAGCCATTTGAACAAATGATTCCTTTGATATTTCCATGGTTTTATTTGGATTTGTGATGGTTCGCATGTAGTTAGTACTCTAACCTTCCTGTAACAATAACAAGAAAGTTAATTGGCATCTTCAACCAAAATTTAGACTAAATTTTAGAGCTTTAGTTAGAATAAATAGTACTATGTGTTATGGAGTATTATGTATTTGATAGCTAGTGAGTTACCAACGACCGCGTATCCTTTGTAATCTATGTATTCTCATGGTTACCCGTTTGGTATAAACGACGTTGTTTGTACGTATACACATTTATAGAAGCAAAATGTGTAGCTATATATGAATTAAAGCTTCTTAATTTGTCGTTTAATTATTGTTCATAAATTGATATGTTTGTTTGCTTCCATTAATATTCGAGACAATTGTTCGGTCGATGATGATTCTAGTCGTCGCATTTAGCTTTTGCTTTGTTGTAGCTTTCATTGTCGACTTGTTATCAATCATTCTTACATGTGCCAATTTAATTTCGTACGTTTATGATACGTGTTTTTGGCTGTTTTGTTATATGTTGATATGTTAGAATTGAACTCCCTTTCATATGTGTACGATGTTTGAAAAATACATTTTGCTGACCATAACTTTAATTAACGGTTGCAAACTTGCAATAACTAAATATATGACCATTAATGAACACTAACTTTTTATAATTGAGTATCACCTTTCATGTTAGGAATGATTAAATGTGTATACAAATATGGAATTAACTAATAACTTTATTAATTGTTGTTTTTTCTACTTATACTAACCTTAACCATAACTTTGTACGTAGTACATAATTGGCAAAATTGTTATCGGTTAGCCGACATAATTAACTTTTCCAATAATAGATGATGAAAAAAAAAGTACATCCGGATCGTTATTGTGCAAATGCAACAAACATGTCATTACTCGATAACATGACACTACAAGAAAAAGTGCTTTTAGTGACGAATTTTTTTGTGACCACTCATGATTTGGTCTCTATTATCATGGTTTAGTCACCAATATATTTGTCGTCACTGCATTTCCGTCATTGCCATAGAATTAGTGACCGTTACAAAATGTGGTCACTAAGTTGTCACAAATGACAAGTATAAGTGACGACAAATAATGGTCACATAGTCCCTAAACCATGAATATAATATTTTCAATGAATATTAAGTTGCCGAGTTAGACTAGAGACCAAAAGTGGTGGTCACTGCCGAAAAAAAGCATACTAAGTTTAAAGACCAAGTATTAGTGGTCACTAGTTTATCAAATTAGAGACCAAGGTTGGTGGTCATTAATTTACAAAATATTGAGACAAAAAGAGTAGTCACATAAACCGTAACCCCTAAACTTTAAAGACCAAATATTAGTGGTCACTAGTTTTTAAAATTAGAGACCAATGTTGGTGGTCACTAATTACAAAATATTGAGACAAAGAGAGTGGCCATATAAACCCTAACCCCTAAATTAAAACCCTAACCCCTAAATTTAAAGACTAAATATTAGTGGTCACTAGTTTTTCAAATTAGAGACCAAGGTTGGTGATCACTAATTTACAAAATATTGAAAAAGAGTGGTCACATAAACCATAACCCCTAAACTTTAAAGACCAAATATTAGTGGTCACTAGTTTTTAAAATTATAGACCAAGGTTGGTGGTCACTGATTTACAAAATATTGAGACAAAGAGAGTGGACATATAAACCATAATCCCCAAATTTTAAAGACCAAATAGTAGTGGTCACTAGTTTTTCAAATTAGAGACCAAGTTTGGTGGTCAGTGATTTACAAAAAATTGAGACAAAGAGAGTGGTCATATAAACCCTAACCCCTAAATTAAAACCCTAACCCCTAAATTTTAAAGACCAAATAGTAGTGGTCACTAGTTTTTCAAATTAGAGACCAAGTTTGGTGGTCACTGATTTACAAAATATTGAGAAAAAAAAATGGTCACATAAACTGTAACCCCTAAACTAAAACCCTAAATATATATTAGAAACTAAAATTAGTGTTCATTGAATTATTAAATTTACGCAACATCACAAGTCGATTAGATCGAGATTTTTTAAAATATCAGCAAGGTAAATAAATAAAATGACAATGCATCAGTAATAGAAAAACAGTAAGGTGATACGCTAACAATTTAAGATATACTCATTACTCGTAAGATTTTATTATATTATATATTTTTTATTTTATTCAAATAACTTTGATTAAATTTGCATTTAAATATTTACATTTAATTTAAACAAACAAATACTTAAATTTACAAATGATGCACCACAACTCACCACATTTTAATAACTTTGCATAAACGATTTCTCACCACATCAAACAAACAAACCGTTTAAATATTCATTCACCACTATAAACGATTTCCCTCACCAAATCTCACCACATCTAACCATGCACCTCTCACCACCGTCTCTCACCACCTGAACCACCGTTTAAATCAGTATTAGCGCCTCTCACCGCCGTCGCTCACCACCACATCTCACCACCTGACCGTTTAAATCAGTTATCAATTGGATTTGAGGTAATTTTAGCTGTCAAATTCAAGTTCAATTTCTGTTTATCATGTAGTTTGGTAAAATATTGAGACAAAGAGAGTGGTCACCACCTGAACAGCCGATATCAATTGGATTTGAGGTAATTTTTTGTTTGTGCTGAATAACTGTTTGACGAAATGCCTGACTTAGTTGTGTGTATTTTTTTGCTAAAAGTATTGTGGATTGGATGTGCAGATCAAGTGTTTGACAAAATGCCTAACTTAGTTGTGTGTATTTTTTAGTAATTTATTGTTTGTGTATTATGCGTATTGTGTAGTTATGAACTAGTTCGTGCGTTGCCTTAAGCTGCTAACTAGTACTTTAGATTGGTGATTTTGTTTAAGTCTTCCGTTTTATAGAAGCGGTCGTGAAATAACTTGAATACTATCTATATACATGTAGTCGTGAAATAGTTTGAGTTTGATGTGTATAATTATGTGAAATGATTCGAAATAAAGTCATGTTTTGTTTGTTAATTGTCTTAAACGATAGCAAATATGAATAGATTTACAAATGTGAGTTTCTACATG